>JAUTDX010002404.1:0-71866 GCA_030844895.1 Ambrosia x helenae | reverse complement strand
TCTTGCCATAATTTGCACTATATAAAGCGAGCCAAAGATTCACATTCACTTGCCCACAAACAATCTTTCTACTCCTCTAAAAACTTTTCAGACACCATCTGACCACAACCGAATCATACACACAACACCATTAGGCACTCAAGCCTTCAAGACAAAGGAGGAGATCACAACGCCTTCTAGCACTAATCATCCCTAGGCAAGTCACCTGTACTCCGCAAAACTTCAATTGAATCAGCTTCATTATGTTTTCCCGACCCCTTCAACCTTGATCCTATTTAATCGGCTATACACATGCACTATAAACTAGATTCCATAAGTATTGTTTCACTTAAATTGTTTCTAACACCTATGGCCACCCTATGTCGATTTAACACTCCCACATGATGTCAATCAGCCTAGGCAATGCACACACGATTTAGCAATGGCTTGATTAATCAAGCTAAAAACCGGTTTGTAACAAAATTTACACTTTGCACATAACCAAAGCTAATATGAATTTCGAAGGTATTTATAATCAGTTTTTATCAAAGAGGACACTAACTGTAACACCCCGACCAATGGCGGAAACATCGAGGTGTCACGTAGTGACGATTGTTCAATAGCGCATGGACTAATATGTAAATAATAATAGCAAATAACTTTCATTATTCAAAACGAATACAAAGAGTCTTAATAGAAATCTCAAACATAGGAAAGAAACGTTCAAATTTTATTTAAATCACTAGGTCCAGCCTAAGCGTGAAAAAAACATGCAAGATCAAACTTCACCTGAAACATGTACAAAATAATTTGTCAAACACATATAATGCATTGGTGAGTATATCCATTTTCGTTCAAACAGTAATTTGCAATTTATGTGCTATGATAATGTAAATATGTAAAAAGGGTCAAAATCAAGCCTCACATCGTTCAATAATCGTTCACACATCGTTCAAGAAAAACCATAACAATGACCAAGGACTTAACTCGTTCACCGTAAGTAACCAAGGGATATTACTCGTAGTACTACTCATTGTTAGGTGCGGCCCAAAGGTTAATGACTTTGACAAATCGTTCATACAATTCACACAAAACATATCAAGGAGCACATTGCTTTGTAAATAACATACGTAAGTTTAGTAATAATTGTACATGAGTCACCCCAAAAGAGTAAAACAGTAAAAAGGGGAAAGATATACTCACAGTTTCGCTAAGTATAAACTCCACGAAAGTTCTTCGTAAAGGATTTAGAATTCCGAAGAACTCAACCTATATATGATAGAATACTAATGAGGAAAATAACTTAAAAAGTCTAAAGCACCCAAAATCTAAGGCATTTAGGGTTTACTAGACTTGTGTAGGGAAGATGAAGTTATTAATAATAATTTGAACAATAGTTTTGAAATAAATATACCACGATTAAATTAAATAAGCGACTAAAGCACTTATGTATCCTACACTTAGAAACATGTTTTATTTTATATAAAAATATCCACGAAATCGGTTTTATGAGTTATATTTAATTAACCAACTTATTATATCTAATTTAAATATAACTAGAATAAATAATACGAGATACGATCCAAAAATAATATTTTTATGAAAGTAATTATTTTCTGGTGTGAATTACTGAAAACAATATTTCCATAATTTATTTCAATTTATTTGTATTTAAAACGTATTTAATGGATTTAAATAATGTTTTAATGATTAAAATAGTAAAAATAACAAAAATAATCATTTTCTGAGAAATTACATTTTATTTCAGTTTATTATTCATAAAAATAAATTACCAGAAAATTTGAGGTTAAAATCACTTAAAATGAATTTTTAATCATTTAATTATGATAAAAACAATTTAAATCAAGAAAAAATAGGAAAATAATGTATTTTTCAGAAAATTAAAATATGATAATTTTCTTTAGGGTGTCAAGATGTTTCACCTAAATTTTCATAATTTTTGGAGTAAAAATGAATTTTCTAGGAATATTCTAAGATTATGACTAATATATATAATTAATGAAAATAAAAAAAATAATCTAGTAAATATGGAAAAAGAACAAAAATCTGGTGGCTACTAAGGGACTCGAACCAGAGTCAGTTGTTTCCCAAAACAACCACACAACCACTAGGCCACTACACAACTTTGTATTCAAATACTCAAAACAAATATATTTAAACTATACCTACACTTCATCTTCTTCCCCAAATCACAACCCTAACCCTAGATTTTTAAGTCTTTCAATTCGTAATCGTTAGACCCCGAATAAAGAGGGCTTTTAAAGAACATGATTAAAGAAACGAAATGGCATCAAAATCAGGAACTCACAATGTGTAAATCGTTCGAAAATAAAGCTTCAAACTCGCGCCTATTATCCACGAATTGGAGCCTTTCTGGACGTTTTTACTTGGTTTTTTTTAGTGGGTTTTGAAGGTAATGCTCACAGGATTCTAATGATATGTTTTGATTTATATATGGGTCTTGTAAAATGGCGTTTCTTTGAGCTCCAATAATTCCGATCGGTTTCAAGAAAAACTCGACTTCAATGGTGCAATAAAACGCGTTTTAGGACTGTTTGATGAGGGAATTTAATGCTTTCAAGAGGAGAAACGTAAACCTATAATTAATTGTGAGTGAAAACGCCTAAGATGCCCAATTAAATCTCGCCGGAGCTACCTCCGGCCGCCGGAAAAAGTGGCCGGCCAAGGGCCTTAACAGCTTCTTTTTTTTTTTTAAAGTTTGAAAATTGTCACCTTTAGTCCCTCTAGTTAGTTTGTTAGTTTAAACACTTAATTCCTTATAAAAACTTATTAAAATTTTAAAACTACATTTTTTTTTCTTCATCTTTTATAAACTTTTACCAATATTTTTAAGTTTTTATCCCTTTTTCATCGTAAAACATGACGTTTTCCGGTAATCCCTCGACAACTTTACTTGAAGTTTTATAATAAAATGTATATAAATAAGAGTTAACGAATAATGCAACATAAGTTTTATTTGAAATTCCAAAAGATCGTATTATGAGGACTAAAATGAAATTACGATAAAGTTAGAAAACGCGCAATGTTACAGTCTCCCCTACTTTAGGAAATTTCGCCCGAAATTATTTCAAGTGAAGGTTTCTGGTTTTGGAATATATAAGGATATTATCAATGGAAGACAATTACGAATTGGTCCAAGAAAGGTTTACAAACTTATTTCATAATATTAATAAAAACGAGTATAAAATCTACAGAAGATTTATAATCGTTTAGATTCAACGTGCAATTACGGATCACATATTTTATTGAAATAAGATCGCCATTAGCAATCTCCATAGTAAAAGAGTGGGTAAGATGAGAACGAACACGAGCAAGCAAAGTTTCAAATTCTAACGAGACTAAACTCCTATCCGTACCGGTATCAACCAAATCGAAGCATATCAGTTATTAATAAGAAATGTAGCATTGACCACGTCGTTGGTAGCTTGATCCTGGTTAGCATTGATGTTGAAAGCACGACCATGAGCTGGAGCTGCCTTGAATTGCTGGAACTGCTGGGGCTGCTGGGGCTTGCTGACGGGCCTGAATAAAAGCCATAAGATGAGGGCATCTACTTTGCATATGGTCAGGATCACCACAGCGTAACAACCTCTGGGTTGACCAGTTCTCTGGTTTTGGGTATTGTTTCCCCGACAATGTGAAGTAGTATGACCCAGTCGACCACACGTATCACATTTCCAGCAGGGTCGGTTAGTAGGGTGGTGAGAGTTGCATGTGGTGCACTTAGGGTGCACACCCGCGTAGTTCCCTTGACCCTTTTGAGTTTGTGGTGCAGCGGGTGGGTTTGCAACAGGAACCTGGTTAAGGGGTGCAACTACAGCATAGTTTTGGTTTCCACCTTTTCGTTTCTTATTGGAACTAGAGGTAGAGGCAGAGTTTCCTTGGGAAGGTTCAGTGGTAGCAGGGGTTGAAGTGGTTTCAGTAGGTCGTTTAGTACCCTTACGAGTTAAAGTACCGTCCTTGACGTGCTTGTCAGTAAGAGCTGCTGCAAGACGAATAGCTTCTTCCACACTAGCAGGCTTGCTTCCCATAACAGTATCATGAATTTTAGGTGGCAAACCCTCAATATACTTCTCAATAGCAAGAGAAACAGGAGTTACCATGCGAGGAATCAACAGGCTCAACTCATGGAAACGAGTATTATAGGGAACATTATTCCCACTATCCTGCTTGAGGAGATAGAATTCATCTTCCAACTTCTTCATCTCACTTCGAGGACAAAACTCAGTAGTCATAATAGTCTTGAAATCTTCCCAAGACATAGCCAAAGCAACTGCTGTCCCTCTGTTGTGTTTTTTCACCATTCCACCAAGTAAGTGCTCTCTTTTGAAGAACGCTTGAGGCATGACGAACACGCAAGTGATCACGACAGTCGCTGTTAATAAAGGTATTCTCCATGCTTTCAAAACCACTCGAGCAATCCAGTGGCTCCTTCAGTGCCATTAAACTTGTTAGGATGACAGGAATTGAAGTGCTTGAAAGTACACTTGGTCTCCTTGACCTCACCATTGTTGTTCCCATTAGAATTTCCACTAGAGCTACCATTAAGGTTAAGATTTGGAATGATAGCATTAATGATGTTAGGGACAAGTGTTTCCAACTTGTCATTGAGCATGGTTGCGATACGCTGATCAGATTTCAACTTAGCCTGACGCTTAGAGGCTCTTTTGCGAGATTCACGGTCAGACATCTATAAAAAATGAAGCAACACTTATGAGATCTAATTTCAAGATTTTGAATAACACATAGCATAAGATGAATTTGGTATAAGTAAAGAGTAACTAGAAATCAATATGAGAAAATTTCAATGGAATAATAATGAGTATAAAATCATGAAAAAGCAAATGAAATATCAAGAATAAATGAGATATTGGGATTGTTTCTCAGGAAACTGGTGACTTGCCAAAGCAAATGAAATGTCTTAGTGACTTGTGGGGGCGTACTTTAGCCTATAAGTGAATGCTCATCCCAAGAGTTCCCAGGTAGGCATACGGGTCCCTCGTCTGATTGGGATTTATGCGAAATGCCAGGCTTAGACAGAAAACTCAGAATACAGGCGCTCACCCTTCCAGATTGCACGTGCCCCGTCACAAAATATTTCAAAACCTTTAGCGAGACTTTAAGACAAGATAAAGAAATAATTTCTTGAGGTGTGGATTTCACTCCTAGCTCAAAGTTATATTTCAAAAACAAAAACATGGCAGAATGAAACCAGTCACTAAGTTAAGGATATCACTCCTAGCTTAATGGTTAAGTTTCTTTTGGAGGGATAAATTCCTTGAGATTTGGACGTCTCCTATCTCAAAAGGAAGATATTCCAAGAATAATAGATAAAAATACGAAAAGAAGTGAAACTATTTACCAAGGCGGGGTGATCAATCCCATCTTGATAATTTCATTTCATTTGAAAATAAGACCTCCTTCGAAAATGATGGAAAATAAGAGAGAAAAATAACTAGGGAAATTATAAGAATATAAGAGAAAACTATAGAGAAATGAGAGTAAAAGAAAACACATAAAGGGTAGCTTAGTTATAGACTAGGTCAAAAGTATTTACTAATAACCTAATTCCCTATAACCTGGCTCTGATACCAATCTGTAACACCCCGACCGATGGCGGAAACATCGAGGTGTCACGTAGTGACGATTGTTCAATAGCACATGGACTAATATGTAAATATTAATAGCAAATAACTTCCATATTCAAAACGAAATACAAAGAGTCTTAATAGAAATCTCAAACATAGGAAAGAAACGTTCAAATTTTATTTAAATCACTAGGTCCAGCCTAAGCGTGAAAAACATGCAAGATCAAACTTCACCTGAAACATGTACAAAATAATTTGTCAACACATATAATGCATTGGTGAGTATATCCATTTTCGTTCAAACAGTAATTTGCAATTTATGTGCTATGATAATGTAATATGTAAAAGGGTCAAAATCAAGCCTCACATCGTTCAATAATCGTTCACACATCGTTCAAGAAAAACCATAACAATGACCAAGGACTTAACTCGTTCACGTAAGTAACCAAGGGATATTACTCGTAGTACTACTCATTGTTAGGTGCGGCCCAAAGGTTAATGACTTTGACAAATCGTTCATACAATTCACACAAAACATATCAAGAGCACATTGCTTTGTAAATAACATACGTAAGTTTAGTAATAATTGTACATGAGTCACCCCAAAAGAGTAAAACAGTAAAAAGGGGAAAGATATACTCACAGTTTCGCTAAGTATAAACTCCACGAAAGTTCTTCGTAAAGGATTTAGAATTCCGAAGAACTCAACCTATATATGATAGAATACTAATGAGGAAAATAACTTAAAAGTCTAAGGCAACCAAAATCTAAGGCATTAGGGTTTACTAGACTTGTGTAGGGAAGATGAAGTTATTAATAATAATTTGAACAATAGTTTTGAAATAAATATACCACGATTAATTAAATAAGCGACTAAAGCACTTATGTATCCTACACTTAGAAACATGTTTTATTTTATATAAAAATATCCACGAAATCGGTTTTATGAGTTATATTTAATTAACCAACTTATTATATCTAATTTAAATATAACTAGAATAAATAATACGAGATACGATCCAAAAATAATATTTTTATGAAAAGTAATTATTTTCTGGTGTGAATTACTGAAAACAATATTTCCATAATTTATTTCAATTTATTTGTATTTAAAACGTATTTAATGGATTTAAATAATGTTTTAATGATTAAAAATAGTAAAAATAACAAAAATAATCATTTTCTGAGAAATTACATTTTATTTCAGTTTATTATTCATAAAAATAAATTACCAGAAAATTTGAGGTTAAAATCACTTAAAATGAATTTTTAATCATTTAATTATGATAAAAATAATTTAAATCAAGAAAAATAGGAAAATAATGTATTTTTCAGAAAATTAAAATATGATAATTTTCTTTAGGGTGTCAAGATGTTTCACCTAAATTTTCATAATTTTTGGAGTAAAAATGAATTTTCTAGGAATATTCTAAGATTATGACTAATATATATAATTAATGAAAAAAAAAAAATAATCTAGTAAATATGGAAAAAGAACAAAAATCTGGTGGCTACTAAGGGACTCGAACCAGAGTCAGTTGTTTCCCAAAACAACCACACAACCACTAGGCCACTACACAACTTTGTATTCAAATACTCAAAACAAATATATTTAAACTATACCTACACTTCATCTTCTTCCCCAAATCACAACCCTAACCCTAGATTTTTAAGTCTTTCAATTCGTAATCGTTAGACCCGAATAAAGAGGGCTTTTAAAGAACATGATTAAAGAAACGAAATGGCATCAAAATCAGGAACTCACAATGTGTAAATCGTTCGAAAATAAAGCTTCAAACTCGCGCCTATTATCCACGAATTGGAGCCTTTCTGGACGTTTTTACTTGGTTTTTTTTAGTGGGTTTTGAAGGTAATGCTCACAGGATTCTAATGATATGTTTGATTTATATATGGGTCTTGTAAAATGGCGTTTCTTTGAGCTCCAATAATTCCGATCGGTTTCAAGAAAAACTCGACTTCAATGGTGCAATAAAGCGCGTTTAGGACTGTTTTGATGAGGGAATTTAATGCTTTCAAGAGGAGAAACGTAAACCTATAATTAATTGTGAGTGAAAACGCCTAAGATGCCCAATTAAATCTCGCCGGAGCTACCTCCGGCCGCCGGAAAAAGTGGCCGGCCAAGGGCCTTAACAGCTTCTTTTTTTTTTTTAAAGTTTGAAAATTGTCACCTTTAGTCCCTCTAGTTAGTTTGTTAGTTTAAACACTTAATTCCTTATAAAAACTTATTAAAATTTTAAAACTACATTTTTTTTTCTTCATCTTTTATAAACTTTTACCAATATTTTTTAAGTTTTTATCCCTTTTTCATCGTAAAACATGACGTTTTCCAGTAATCCCTCGACAACTTTACTTGAAGTTTTATAATAAAATGTATATAAATAAGAGTTAACGAATAATGCAACATAAGTTTTATTTGAAATTCCAAAAGATCGTATTATGAGGACTAAAATGAAATTACGATAAAGTTAGAAAACGCGCAACTGTTACACTAACCCACATTGTAAGGCTTCAATTATACCATGTTAAGCAAAAATCGACCACTTTTGGTCCACTAAACGAACGGAATTGAAGCCTACATCATGCCAAAGTTCCGGCCACTTTTGGCTTTACAAAGGCTTAAACATATGTTAAAACCCTTGTTTTTACTATAAAAACAACCACACATGTTCAATTGGATCAAATCCTAACCTATGACGACACGTGAGGTCCACTTGATACCTTCTCACTATAAAACGCTCAAAACCGTACCTTTACAGAAGTACACATGAACCTTAGTGATAATCATCACATGCACAAAACATGGCCCACATATACTAATACTAGGGTCCACAATGTTGGGTAAACAACTTGTATGATAAACGACAAAATGTACAACTTACTATATTCTTGACAATCATATGGTACCGATTGTTAGGATAGTAGCCATTCTAACTTTCAGCTTTACCGGACCACATCTACAGTCACCAGTTGAGTTTCACGGCCCCATTTTACTATTTTCCATTTTGGGGGATAAACATACTATGTTTCTAGTACATTTCATTTTGTGTGTTATTCTGCCGTGACTACCATGTGGAACATGAGACATTTGGTTCATGAGCTCATTAGTCTTCGTACTTACATTTACACTATAACCATTAGCTATCAAAAGCCACAGAACACTTTAATAGATCTATTGGGTTGACACCCCCACTCTTGGTTAGTCGCTCTAACTGGTTACATACCAAAGAGTGTTAGTATTCTACTATACACACGTTGTCTTTATTGTACAATGCGCGAGGCACAACAGTTAAGAGGTTTGGTTATGGGACTCATGGTTTGCACAGTAATCATTCGCTTAGCTAGCTTATGATTGGTCATTCACGAATATCACGAGCACTTTACATAGTACATTAAAACCTGTGGACTCATCGACATTATTGTTGACAACTCTTTTATGCATGTTATTCAGGTAACTAATCATGCGGAGCGGAGACTTAAGGGCTGGATTTGAGCTTGCACTTTGTGGTACCATCATGGATTTGATTGTGTCAATCATACGTTAGTTTGGTGTTTAAAGTAATGTGATTTCAGACAAGTACTTATTTCCAGACAATGTTGTGCTATTTTAATAATTTATGACATTATCTATCCTTCGATGGTATCTATTT
The DNA here is from genome assembly GCA_030844895.1 of Ambrosia x helenae. Classification (NCBI taxonomy): domain Eukaryota; kingdom Viridiplantae; phylum Streptophyta; class Magnoliopsida; order Asterales; family Asteraceae; genus Ambrosia; species Ambrosia x helenae. The sequence goes on along the minus strand of JAUTDX010002404.1, from coordinate 62,589 downwards.
AAATTAAATCTTGTGTGTTGCTCGAACCTTGTGCCTGAAAACCTTTCGAATCACATTCCCATGTTTTTGCCTTGGCGGGGTGTGACATAGGTCCCCGGTGATCAAGTGTCCTATTACATTACCACATAATGGGACACCAATAACTAAATGTCTTATAAATGACTGTATTAGGATCTACATTTTAAGTGTCTTAATAAGTTATACGATAATACGACCCAAAAGAATCATCCATCCTATTAAATAGCTTTTTAGGACACTTGTTTAGTAACGTATATTATAAAAGTACCTCAAAAGTTCTTTCGTCATATTAAATAGCTTTTTAGGACCCTATTTTACAAGAGTCTCACTCAAAGGGTCCTTAAAAGCCATTTTTGTTGTAGTGTTGTCACACCCCGCCTAGGCGGAAACACATGATGCAACCATGAAAGCTAGGTTTTCAAGCACAAGATTTGAGCAAACATTCATGTTTATTTATTTATAAAAGTTACCAAATGTGTTCGACAACAACAAGCATCGCAAAATACATTTTAAAACCCTTCACAGGGTCAAAAGTTTTGATGATAGGATAGGTGGTATTCGTGATTGAATGCACAATCATATCCCAAGTTCCATCCATAACTTAGTTACCTGAAAAACATGCATAAAAACTTTGTCAACAAAATGTTGGTCAGTTCGCAGGTTTTGAAAACAAAATGTAAAGTTTAATGAAATTCCTTGAATGACCCATCATTGCCTAGCCAAGAGCAATGACAATATACCATCATCAGTCCATAACCAAACCTCGAGGAGTGGTGCCTCGCACATCGGACAACTAAGGCAATGTATCATCGTAAAAGAAATGCAAGCACTCTCATATCGTATATATCCTGTTAGAGCGACTAACCAAGAGTGGGGGTGTCAACCCAATAGATCTATTCATGCATTTCTAGGCTAAATCCATAGCTAATGGTTACGGTAAACTAATATACGAGGGCTTTAGTGAGTACTCTAAACATATCGTCTCATGTACACCGATCTGCTAGGAATTCATTCTAAAAACAAGTAAACAATGCATGCTTTTCCCCAAAACATAAAACAGTAAAAAGGGAGCCATGAAAACTCACCTCAAGTCCGCTTGTAGTCTAGCAAGAGTGTATGTCCGACAACTAGGTATACCGACCTATACGTCCTATATACACATACATGGGTACCTTAGATTTATATGAAAATAATCCATGGTACTCTTGGTTCACCCAATCTCTAGCGGTATATTTGTTTAGCTTTCCTTGGTGACAACTATATTGCTTGAAAATAACAGCTTTGATAGGAAAAATAGATCTTATTTCCTAACACATGTTATTATTCATAAAGCGTATGTTGTTACTTGAAAATGAGTCACTTAATTCACAACTACATTTGGTCTTTGTTATATGTACACACAAGTATCACATATACATGTATTCACACATACACATGCATACATTTATACTTATATATACATATGTGTACTCCAACACATAACCATAGGTAGTTATATCCATGGGACCTACACTTGTACATACATACCCATATACATATGCATCTTGGTAGTCCATACACATTACTACCTATACTTATGAGTTTGTTATACACATACACACATACTATATATATACATGCACGTATACATATGTATGTACACACATGGATCTTGTTTTCATTACTAGAGTAAAGTAACACTACGGCTTATGTTTCTTACATATCGAAAGACATACACATGTGCTCATGTATATATATATATATGTCTCGCATACACATACATATGTATGTATACTCTCGCACACACATATACATACACACGCACACATGTACACATACACTACACGTTATGATGTTTTTATGGTAAGAAAGATAAGTCATGAACTAAGGTGAACCATGTGATTACTAATCAAAGTAAAGAAGCAAAAGTGTTAAGGTTCATACCTCCTAGTGGATCCAAGATAGAATGCAAGACACTAGCTATCAATAGTTGCTCCTAGGACTTGGGGGATGGGTGTGTGGTTCGCAAATGGAGAGGGGGAAGGAGAGGTTTGTGTGAGCTTGTGGTGTGATGAACCTCCTACACAAGGCTTTCTTATATTGTGTTGGAGATGGGAAGGAAGTAGGATGCTGATGAATAATTTGGGAAGGTCAACTCTTATGGATTTAAGGGTGATTAGGAATCTTACCTTGTTTGGTTAACAATCTCATTTGTCTTAAATCTTACTAGCATATCTCATGTCCAAGTCTTGTCTTAGATGGAGACTAATCTTATGATTACGTTGGATTGATTCCTAGCATAAGTGACATTACAAGTGATCGTCTTGGACTTCTAATCAACACATGTGTAACTAGGAGTTGAGTTAGATTAAAAAAAATTAGAGAGGGTTAGGGGGGCGACGGTTTGGGTTCTTCAAGAAAGGGATCACCATGCTTTGTTTTAGGCAAGTATCTTGACATGGTTTATGATACATTGGAAGATCTATCCATTTTAGTGTGTGGTTCAATCACATTAGGCTTTCTAATCAAAGGATTTCTTTGCTTAACCATGTTACATGATGGTGACATTACACTAGATTATGTTGGTCATGATCTTATAATGTGACTAATCTAGGAGTTTTAGGTTCTACACCTTTCCATAGTGTGACAACACAAATGTTTGTAGGTGATTAGATGTGTTGGGATGTTAAAAAAACATATTTTGTGTGGGTGCAAGGGGGTGACGGCTAGGGGTCTCCAAGAGAGTCAATGGTTAGCTAATTTGGGTTAATGATCTTCTATGTTTCCAAGTGATTAAGGGATCTTCCTATATATGGGTAAAGTCTTAGAGTTGACTAAGAGTGTATGGAACTCATGGAACATAATCATGTCTTAGGATCACATTACCTAGTCATGTGAAGTGACTATACATAGATTATGTTGGAACATAATCTCTTAAACCTTGACCATTCATAAGATCATTCTAGATCTTAAATTAACATGTGCTAATCATGGAGTTGACTTGTAAAAAAAATATTTGGTTTTATATGGGGGAGGGGGTGGCGGCCGAAACAAGAAGAAAATGATGGAAAAGAGTTTCAACATCTGGGGTAATCCAACATTCTTGATCCATGGAGGTTTAAGGAATCTTACTACAAATGTTAAGTCATAAATCCCACAGGTTGACAAATCTTAGAAATAATGCAAGGATATGACACTTCATTTAAAGTGTTTTAGTGTCTTGAATTAGTGGGACAAAATGGAAAATGGTGGTAGCTATATAAGGTTAGGAAGCTTTATAAATCCTGGTGTTAATTAATGGTTTAACCATATTTAGTTAGTAAAATGGTATGATGGAATAGTTCTTTAAATGTGAGGCAAAATGGATATAAGAACTATATTAGTTATGTCTTATACTCTTTTGCACATATGGGTATTTATACATACATATATATGTGTGTGTGTGTGGCGTGTGTATATACATATATGTATAGATAGGTAAATTTGAAAATTGCTAGTTTTCATGCATAAATTCTATAACACTTCCCATTATACTATCAACTAAATGGGCATTTTCACGTGTTTTTGGAAAATAGTTCGTAGTCGTTTAAGTTCGTGTCACCAAGATTCGTTGATATGGGTGAAATTATACTCGTTCGGACCATGCTAGACTTTCTCGGGGGACTTATGCATATAAAATGATATGGATTATGCATGGGAAATTAAATGTTGACTAGAAAGTGTATGAATTTTGACCTGGTAAAGTGGCGGGTGTCACATTCTCCCCCTGTTGAGGAAATTTGGTCCGCGAAATTCCACGTGGCTTTTCCGATATCGGGGAATCCTTGAAGAGAGAGAGGGGTACTTTCGCTTCATTTGGTCCTCGCGTTCTCAAGTGAACTCGGGTCCGCGTCGGGAATTCCACCGAACTTTAACGAGCTTAACTCGGCTATGTCTCAATTTCTGGACTTTCCAGTCCGTGACCTCAACTGGTTCCTCAATAAAATGAAGTTGATCGTCGATTTAGATTTCGTCGTGCAGAGTGATCAACGATTCATCCGATAAGCACTTTTCGAGGTTCGACACATGGAACGTGTTATGAACTCCACCTAGCTCGTCAGGCAACTTATTGTTGTACGTGACCGGCCCAACTCTTGCCAAGATTTCAAATGGACCAATGTATCTTGGATTCAGCTTGCCGCTTTTACCAAAACGAGGTACTCCTTTCCAAGGAGAAACTTTCAGTAGGACCTTGTCGCCCACTTAAAATTCTAGCGGTTTCCTTCTCGTATCCGCATAACTCTTCTGCCTATCCCGGGTAGCTTTCAATCGGTCCTTGATTTGAAAGATTTTGTCGGTCGTCTCCTGGATGATCTCCGGGCCTGTCAATTGCTTGTCCCCGACCTCTGCCCAATATAACGGTGATCGGCACTTGCGTCCATAGGTAGCTTCAAACGGTGCGACTTTGATGCTAGTGTGATAACTGCTGTTGTACGAAAATTCGATTAGAGGTAGGTAGGCATCCCAATTACCTCCAAAATCAATCACACACATACGAAGCATATCCTCAAGTGTCTGGATCGTCCTTTCGCTCTGTCCATCAGTCTGGGATGGTAGGCCGTACTCATATCCAATCGAGTACCGAGGGCTTTGTTTAGCGTTTGCCAGAACCTAGAGGTAAACCGACTATCACGATCCGAAATGATGGAAACTGGAATACCGTGTGTAGATACGATCTCCTTAATGTAGAGTTTTGCCAATTTGTCCAATTTATCAGTTTTCTTGATTGGCAAAAAGTGAGCAGACTTGGTCAGGCGATCCACAATTACCCAAATTGTGTCAAGACCGTTGGATGCCTTTGGTTGCTTGGTCACCAAATCCATCGAGATCTGCTCCCACTTCCACACGGGTATCTCAGATTGCTGTAACAAGCCGGAGGGTTTCTGGTACTCAGCCTTGACCTTAGAGCACGTGAAGCACTTTCCCACGTATATAGCGATACTACCTTTAATGCTAGGCCACCAATATAGTTCCTTCAAATCCTTGTACATCTTATCGGCTCCTGGGTGAACCGAATATCTTGACTTATGGGACTTTTCGAGTACCAATTCCCTCAATCCACCAAATAATGGAACCCAAATCCTATTAGAAAAGTACAATGTTCCGTCGGCCCTGGGTTCCAATAGCCTAACCATGGCGCGCAAAGCTTCCTCCTTGATGTTGGCCTCCTTGAGAGCTTCCTGTTGGGCTTCACCAATGCGGTTTTTGAGGTTCGAATGGATCGTCAATCCTAGTGCATGAGCACGTAGGGGTTTGATGCGTTCCTTTCGACTTAAGGCATCTGCTACGACGTTTGCTTTTTCCGGGTGGTACTTAATCTCACAGTTGTAATCGTTTAGCAATTCAACCCATCTTCTCTACCTCATGTTCAAATCCTTCCGGTCGAAGATGTGTTGCAAGCTCTTGTGGTCTGTGAAGATAGTACACTTGGTTCCATACAAGTAATGTCTCCAAATCTTAAGTGCAAAAACTACAGCTCCTAACTGCAAATCATGCGTAGTGTAATTCTTCTCGTGAACCTTGAGTTGACGAGAGGCATATGCAATCACTTTATCCCTTTGCATCAAGACACACCCAAGACCTTGGTGTGAAGTGTAAGGCCCCACCCATTTTAAAGCAATTAAATTTTTTTTTTATATAAATAAAGTTCATTAAAACAAAATACGAAAGTTACATCACAATAGAAGGTAGACGGGCAACAAGCTGCGCCGCCACCCCTTTTTGAATAGCGAACCCTAGTCTACCAAAGACAAATCCTTGACCCCCTGGAGATGAACTATTGTTGTGGACGACCCGTTGGACCCTCGTCAAGAAACGAATAGCTTCTGGCGCTAGGGAGCCAAAGGTATCAAAGGCCAAAGGGATAAAGACATGTTGGTTCTCTACACAAGCCTTGGCATGCTTATCTATTTTCTTCGATTCCGCCTTTCTTGATGCTTGCCCAGCTAATTTAGTTTTTGGTCCCAGTTTAGCATAGTTTTATTTTTTGTAGTTATTAAACAATATTTACACGTCCGGATCCCTTGAAGATCCGCACGTGTTATTTATAGTTCGACATCTCTAAGCTTGACTACCATAGACATTACGTGTCACTGCATCATTATTGTTTTACTAAAATGTCCACACGGCATGCGAAGAGGTAATCATATCTTTATTCACAATAGTGATCTTTGTCTCAAGTGTGTTCAGTTTCATGCTTGGTCTGTTTGGCGTCCTGCTCTGCTCCTTAGATGTGCCTACCACAAATACACACGATAAACGATTAGTATTTGGGATTAACGGGTCAAACCATTTCAAAACAAATAAACAAATATTTTGGGTTTAAAACCCGTCGTAAGCTACGGCTAGATGGCCGTATAAAATAGACCGAATTCTAACAAGCCATGCTAGTTTGAGGAAATATCCTCTACTCAGTTTTCCTCTGGTCTAACTATCCTCTGGTCTGAGGAAACATCCTCTGCTCATTCTTCATCTGGTCTGAGCAAACATCCTCTGCTCATTCTTCCCCTGGTCTAAACAATCCTCTGGTCTGAGCAAACATCCTCTGCTCATTCTTCCTCTGGTCTGAACAATGTTATTTATTAAATTCAAGTTCACCACATTGGCAACTATAGCCCCTCAACTAATCCCCCAATGTCATTTTCTTATAAAACTAACTACTCAAGTTAGTTTTCCAATATCATTTACTCATTCATATAATTAATAACATTAACTAGGTTATTTTCATATGAGAACATAACCCACATTCTTATTATTTAAAACTCGTTTTATTATTTTGCTAATCACGCCTAATGGCGTAATTAAGCGAAACGGAAATTTCGGGGTGTTACATGAAGCAAATCAGTAGACCACAAAATCATCTGTTCCTTCGGGCAAAGATAAAATAGGAGTGTTGCACAACGTTTGCTTCAACAACTGGAAGGCAGATTCTTGCTTATCACCCCATTCAAACTTCTTATCCTTCTGAGTCAGAATGGTTAAAGATTGAGCTATCTTAGAGAAGTTCTCAATAAATCATCGATAATATCCGGCGAGTCCTAAAAATTGTCGCACTTCCGTTGGCGACTTGGGCACTTCCCAATTTTTAATTGCCTCAATCTTTGTTGGATCGACGTGAATACCTTTTCCGTTCACTACATGACCAAGAAAGTGAACTTCGCGAATCCAAAATTCGCACTTGGAGATCTTAGCATACAACTTCTCATTCTTCAGTAGCTCAAGGATTAACTTCAAATGTTGCTCATGCTCCTCTTGAGTTCGTGAATATATCAATATATCATCAATAAATACAATCACAAACTTGTCCAAATACGGCTTGCACACTCTATTCATCAAATCCATGAATACTGCTGGTGTGTTGGTCAGTCCGAAAGGCATGACTAGGAACTCATAAAGACCATAACGCGTCCTAAAAGCCGTTTTAGGTATGCTTTCCTCTTGCACATGAAGTTGATGATATCCAGACCTTAGATCAATCTTAGAGTAGAAACTAGAGCCTTGTAGCTGATCAAACAGGTCATCAATCCTGGGGAGAGGATACCGATTCTTGATAGTGAGCTTGTTCAGTTCTCGGTAGTCTATGCACATACGGAAGGATCCATCCTTCTTCTTCACAAACAACACAGGTGCACCCCATGGGGATAAACTTGGCCTGATAAAGCCCTTATCCAACAGCTCTTGCAGCTGACTTGAAAGTTCTTGCATCTCTGATGGCGCTAGACGATACGGCGAACGGGCGATAGGTGCAACACCAGGGGCTAAATCAATACGGAACTCCACCTGTCTTGGAGGCGGCAATCCTGGAAACTCCTCAGGAAAGACCTCCAAAAAATCTCTCACGACAGGTATGCCTTCGATCTTTAGCTCCTTTGACTTCTTCTCCGTCACATGTGCTTGAAATGCACAATAGCCCTTGCGAAGGCACTTCTTAGCTTTCATGCAAGATATAATTCGTACCGTGGCTTGGCTGTTCTCTCCTTTGACCGAAAGAACTTTGCCATTGGAAAGGGGAATACGGACAATCTTTTCTCGGCACACGATCTCCGCATGGTTCTTCGACAACCAATCCATCCAACTACCACATCGAAACTACCCAACTCGATTGGCAGTACGTCGATACGGAACTCATGATCTCCAAAGTTTAGGGTACATCCTTCAACGACTTCTTCCGACTCAATAACCTTACCGTTGGCCAATTCTATAGAATAATGTGTGCCCAACTTACTAGAGTCTACCCCGAGGGTCCGTCTAAAGTTGGTCGAGGCTAAACCTCTCCAGCGTACACATACACTACACATTATGATGTTGTTATGTTAAGAAAGATAAGTCATGAACTAAGGTGAACCATGTGATTACTAATCAAAGTAAAGAAGCAAAAGTGTTAAGGTTCATACCTCCTAGTGGATCCAAGATAGAATGCAAGACACTAGCTATCCTTAGTTGCTACTAGGACTTTGGGGATGGGTGTGTGGTTCGTAAATGGGGAGGGGGAAAGAGAGGTTTGTGTGAGCTTATGGTGTGATGAACCTCCTACACAAGGCTTCCTTATATAGTGGTGGAGATAGGAATGAAGTAGGATAGTGATGAACAATTTGGGAAGGTCAACTCTTATGGATCTAAGGGTGATTAGGAATCTTACCTTGTTTGGTTAACAATCTCATTTGTCTCAAATCTTACTAGCATATCTCAACTCCAAGTCTTGTCGTAGATGGTCACTAATCTTATGATTATGTTGTTTTGATTCCTAGCATAAGTAACATTACAAGAGATCCTCTTGGACTTCTAATCAACACATGTGTAATTAGGAGTTGACTTAGATTAAAAAAAATTAGAGAGGGTTAGGGGGTGACGGTTTGGGTTCTTCAAGAAAGGGGTCACCCTACTTTGTTTTAGGCAAGTATCTTGACATGGGATTATTATACTTTGAAAGATCTATCCATTTTAGTGTGTGGTTCAATCACATTAGGCTTTCTAATCAAAGGATGTCGTTGCTTAACCATGTTACATAATGGTGACATTACACTAGATTATGTTGGTTCATGATCTTGTAATGTGACTAACCTAGGAGTTTTAGGTTCTACACCTTTCCATAGTGTGACAACACAAATGTTTGTAAGTGATTAGATGTGTTGTGATGTTTAAACAAAAGATTTTGTGTGGGTGTAAGGGGGCGACGGCTAGGGGTCTCCAAGAGAGTCAATGGTTAGCTAATTTGGGTTAATGATCTTCTATGTTTCCAATTGATTAAGGGATCTTCCTATATATGGGTAAAGTCTTAGAGTTGACTAAGAGTGTATGGAACTCAAGGACCATAATCATGTCTTAAGATCACATTACCTAGTCAAGTGAAGTGACTATACATAGATTATGTTGGAACATAATCTCTTAAACATTGACCATTCATAAGATCATTCTAGATCATAAATTAATATGTGCTAATCATGGGGTTGACTTGTAAATAAAGATTTGGTTTGATATGCGGGGAGAGGGTGGCGGCCGAAACAAGAAGAAAAGGAAGGAAAAGAGTTTCAACATTTGGGGTAATCCAACACTCTTGATCCATGGAGGTTTAAGGAATGTTACTACAAATGTGAAGTCATAAATCCCATAGGTTGACAAATCTTAGAACGGATACAAGGATAAGACACTTCATTTAAAGTGTTTTATCTAGAATTAGTGGGACAAAATGGAAATTGGTGGTAGCTATATAAGGTTAGGCTTTATAAATCCTAGTGTTGATTAATGGTTTAACCTTTTTTAGTTAGTAAAAAGGTAATGATGGAATAGTTCTTTAAATGTGAGGCAAAATGGATATAAGAAAAATATTAATTATGTCTTATACTCTTTTGCACATATGGGTATTTACATATATATATATATATATATATATATATATATATATATATATATATATATATATATATATATATATAGGATCCGGATATTTTGAGAACCAAGGTGAGTTGTGAGAACCATAGGAACTCACTTTATAACCACATACTTTTTTTAATCAAAAATGAATATGTGGTCCACAATTAATCAACAATAAAATAATGAATAAAATATTAATATACTTACACGAGGATAAAAATCCCTTACACTGGTGTATTTTGGCGTAAATAAATGTATTTTTTTTAAATTTTTTTTTACAGCGGGGTTTACGTGTTTTACACGAGTGTAAAAAAAATAAATTTTTTTTTCTCATTTTACATGGAGTTCCTACGAGTTCTCACAACTCGTCGAGTTCTCAAAGTATCCTAACCCTATATATATATATATATATGTATATGTGTGGTGTGTGTGTATACATATATGTATAGATAGGTAAATTTGAAAATTGCTAGTTTTTATACATAAATTCTATAACACTTCCCATTACATTATCAACTAAATGGGCATTTACACGTGTTTTTGGAAAATAGTTCGTAGTCGTTTATGTTCGTGTCACCAAGATTCGTTGATATGGGTGAAATTATACTCGTTCGGACCTTGCTAGACATTCTCGGGGGACTTATGCATATAAAATGATATGGATTATGCATGGAAAATTAAATGTTGACTAGAAAGTGTACGGATTTTGACCTGGTAAAGTGGCGGGTGTCACAAGTGATTTTACTCTAAAAAAAGTAAAGTATTAGAAACATGGAAATAAAGAACTTGGACTTATGAAATGATTGCCAACTCAGAAAACAACCGGCACACCTAAACCATCCTCAACAGCATCTTCATTCTGATGATCAACATTCATAGCATTTGTTTCATTATGCTCATTGTTATCATCATCAGAATTTTCAATAGAAAGAACTAAACGCGTGAAATGTGCACAATTATGTGATGATTGATGATCGATTTGGAGTATGATTGATTGAGAATTAATTGCAGGTCATAATGAAAGAAAAGTCGTTTCTTAATATAATCACTATTGATTGTCTTTCAGAATTATTTCCGAAAATAAAAATTAGGCAATCATTAAATATCAATTACCGTGTTTTCAAATTAAAAATTTATTTACAAAACTTAAAACATAATATTCAAATTGTTAGAATCATTAAATTAGTTATTAATTTCTGAAATATAAAATGTGCACAATTATGTCATGATTGATGATAAATTTGGAGTATGATTGATTGAGAATTAATTGCAGGTCATAGTGAAAGAAAAGTCGTTTATTAAAATAATCACTATTGACTGCCTGTTAATTTGTAAATCAAAATAGTTTCCGAAAATGGTTACATAACATTTGATCGATTTGGAATATACTTGATTGAGAATTATTTCCGGAAATGTAAATTAGGCAATCATTAAATATCAAGTACCATGTTTTCATATTAAAAAATTCTTTACAAAACTTGATACATAACATTCAAACTGTTAGAATCATTATATTAGTTATTAATTTCTGAAATATAAAAAGGGCAACAATTTAATCTCAATAACCATAATTCCATATAAAAATAGTTTTTAAAAATTTGAATTTATAAATTATCTATTGTGCAAAAACCTTAGAACCTTAACAGCTTCTGTTGGGTTGAACACCGGGTAATCTCTTTGTATATGGATCAAAAAACAAATATGGTTCACATAAATTGCATTTCATAAGACTAACAAATAATCGATAAAAACAAAAAATAAAATAAAAAAACAATAACAGAAAAACATGACCTTCTTATTTCTTCTATATGTAACCAGCACTCCATAACGAAAAAAAGCTCATGATAAAACAACGTATGGTTTGTGGCAATACGTTTATTGATGAAAAGGGCAACATATATAACAACTAACCTCATAATCAAACACAATGTTAATGATGGATATCGACAACATCATCAATGAACATTGTTCATAAGGTAGTTTTAATTTATGGATTTTAAACAAATTTATTATATCAAATTTTAATCTAAATAAGAATATTCAACAGCCTATAACGTTTTGTTACTCGAAGCAAATTTTATGTAAAATTTGTATAAGCATTTGTCTAAATTCTAAAGGGATGGTATTTAAGCGTGTATTTTCAAATTCAAAACAAGGAGGGCATTTAAGCATGTACAAAAAATGTGTTACTAATATTGAAATTATTATTGATGCATTCAGTAAATAGAAACAAACTAAATTTACTTGATCGTAATATAATCAATCCAAGTTATTCCAAACTCAATCTTAAAAGCTCGGTTCCAAATTTTAAAAAAGAAACTTAGCGCCCAAGTTTTGCACAATCCATATCTTAAATGCAATCAATGTCATTAACAACCTTTCCTAATATGTTGTCACAATATTTGGAATGATTATCCTTAATTTCAAATTCAAAATTCGGATCCAACCAAACCATATTCCATAACCCGGCCAAAACTTAAACGAATTCAACCATCCTCTATCCAACGGACACTGATCAATCTTAAGAATAACCAACTTATAAAAAATTCTCAGGAACATGATAAGAACACCATGAACATCTTAAGAACAACTACTCGCAAACAAACCACTACTTGGCCAAACTATAAGATTAATATTATGATGACTAACCATGAGTTAACCAACACGATTATTAATCATGGAGTTTGATCCACGGCCAGAAACAACACATGAATCCTAAAATCAACCATAACCCCTAAACCCAAGAAGAATCATTCGGTCAAAAAACCAACTCAACCCACAATCTGATTTTAAACAATCATCAACTAACCCCTCAAACTTGAAAAAACAATCGGCCATGAATATATCCACAACACGTAATCAATCCCAACATGATAAAAAACGTAAAGAACACAACAAACACCCTCGACAACCAAGAATATGCAAACAAAAAAAAGTATCAAACCCTAAATTTCACATATCTAATACCAAGTACCCCGGCAAAAAAAAAAAAAAAAAACACAATAAAAACCAGATGATTTAAGGGTCTAGTAAAACAATTGATAAAACAAAAATCGCCTATGAATCTGGATTCCATATTATCAAGGATATATAATATTAAAGAATGATTAAACAAATATATATATATATATATATATATATATATATATATGTGTGTGTGTGTGTGTGTGTAATTTGTAGATTAAAAAAACGAACAATAGAAATAGGGTTTGGGTTACCTGATTGAATAACAATGAAGACGGCGCACAAGCTTGAAGCAGACGGAGGAGACGCGCTCCTTATTAAGATCGGGATCATGAGGAGGAAAGTTTTCGTAATCAGAAACCAGGAAGAGGAAGATGAATATAGAGGAGGCGATTTTGGGGAAAAAAAGAAAAATAGGTTTCTATATGATAGATATTGGATTTAACATGGAGCTCCATATTCAATTGGAGCCACGGTGGACACTCTAAGAAGGCTCCATTCAACCCAAGTCTACTCTTTTATTATATAGATAGATTATTAACTTTACTAATTTTTTTAAAACATTCCTTCCCTTATACATTTTTGGTTTGTCATCAATAAAGGTTAATCTATGTTTTATATTGATTTTAGTCTTTGTGGTCGATAATCCGGAGCAAGAATTTTGTTTCTTGAAAAATTATGGTTTTTGAATTTCTTTTATCACAATTGTTGCATAATTTTTTTAATTTATAATCCTTTGTTTTGTTAATTGATTCATATTATTTCAGAAATAAAAACCTTGATCTAGTTTCTATTCACTTGATTGGCTTTATTTGTTGCTTTTTAATTTTGTATTTTTTTCATTCATCATGCTTATGTTCGTGCAATTATATTTTTTAGAGAATACGTAATGTAAACTAATGATCACGCCCCTCAGTTTATTTTGTCTCAAGTATTATGTACTATTATTCTCTTATAAAATAGTAGTTAATAATCATGTCCATTAATTTACTTTTTTTTACAGGGGGGAGGGGACAGAGTTGTTACGTTTGTGGATTTGAAGGACAATTAGAGCGTTGACGAGTATTTGCCCAAGGGGTTTTCTTTTAAGATCAAATTGTGAGATTTTTCAACTTATTACTACTTGAACACGCCAACTGTAATTATGCCAATATTGTTCTCTTCATACTTGAAATTATATTATCCATCTATAAATTGTGCATCAATTCTTTTTAAGTATATATATATATATATGTATATATATGTATATATATGTATATATTCCATTTACCAATGGCAATCATAACCTTTTCATACCAAGTGCATCATTTTCGGTAATATGATATAACAAGGATGGATGGGTGCTTTATGTAATTTCTTCCTTCGGGCTGGTGTTTTTGAAGTATTAGTTGGATCTCAAAAGGGTTGGAAGATCTTGAGGTAGCCTGGGTAGATGATCAACTTTCCGAATCCCATGATCAGGACCTTACGGTTTTATTATCAATAGATAAACAAGTAAGTAGTGATGTCAACCTTAACACATTCTATCACCATAATGAATGCATCAACATACTTTATCTTAATCCTACAAGGTTTCTAATGATTTTGTAATTTTGGTCTTAACTTCAAAGTTAATTGTAGTATCTATTAGAGATTTAGCTGTTTGATTTTGATCATCTCAAAACACATGATGAATTTGTAATTGTATTGATAACTATGAATTTAACTATTTATATATTCATTTGTTAAAAAGATCTCAGTTACTTGATTTTATAATTAGGTACTAGCTACTACAAGTGTAATGTGCCTTAAAAGTTACAATCCTAATGATTTAATGGTTAAATGTGATTGCTGCAATGATTGGTATTACTCATCATTTGATTTATTTTGTTTCTTATGTGTTTCATGTTTAAGTTATGCAGAGTTTCTTGATCTTTATTAATTAATGCCAATGTTGAATATGTATTATAATATTCGATCTAAATTTGAAGCTTAATATAAGATTTTGAAACACTTTTTTTCACGTATATCATTACTCGATGCTTAATAAGAATAGTCACATGTCTAAGCATATACAACCAACTTGGTTGAAATTTTGCTTCTTTTGGTTGCTTTTATTTTGTTTAAAAAACCAAATTCTCTTACGGAGGATCTCAGAATGAAGAATCTAATAAGTTGGGTGTTGTGAGGTATTGTTACTTTATCTTTATTTGCGTAGGGTTTTATTGTTTAAATCACCAAAAACCAATTGAATTAAAACCTTCATATTCATATAAACGGTTAACTACATTATTTAATTTGCTTATTAGTTATGAGGTGCTTGATTGTTCATATTTGACTCCTGATCCAATATTTTCTTTTTTGTAGTTGGGTAATGCACACAAAATTGATTAGTTGTTTGCTTGATCCAGGAGTTACCTTAATAACAAGTTGTATGTTATACAACTTATAATACCACGAAAATTATATGTTGAACATTTTTTTATTCTATTTGTTCGTATTTAATTATTTAGTGGAGTGATTGTATAACACTTATAATATAAATTATAAATATTGCAGTTAAAAGTTACGATTGTTTACTTTATTTAGGTTGATTTTAAACATCAATTTGAATAAATTATAACATTTTTCAAAATAATGTAGCTGAATTTAAGGTATTTATTTGTCATTTCTGTATTTACAACGTCCTAATTTAGGGAAAAAAAATTGGTGGTTGTTTAATTTAAAAACAACCTAAATTTGATGTCCATCAAATTAAAAATTAAATTCCGATTTTTAGCACTACTATAAAAAAGGTCTTTCTTGACACGTATTGCGTGTCAAGAAAGGGTATGATAACAAGAAAAAGAATGTTAATGAAAGCGGTGTCATAAATTTAACATGACACAGTTTGACACACATTTATGACAATATTTATTGACACGCGTTATGACACTTTTTAATAATACACATTTTTATGATAGAATTTTATGACGTTCATTTTGCATGTCATAATTTATTTATCTAAAAAAAATTCTATAAAATTTCATATTTACCCTCTTGGATTTATACCCATTTTATTATATGCAAAATAATTAGCAAGCTAATAACAAAATCATCATTTCATTATATAATGCATATTTATCAAATTACAAACCAATCCGAGACAACAATTAACGTTTACAAAAATATTGTATTGAGAATACATGCCTTAAAACCAATTTCGATCACTTGAAAATAAATGGCGCGGCATAGCTTGACCATTCTTCGCGAATGACATTCATATCCTCATCCGCGTGGTAACCCACTCCTCCCCCCAACCTGAGACAAAAATAAAATTAATACGTTAGTCGATGCATAAACTTCTCTTGGTCTCCAGGCCTTCTTGGGCACAGTTTAATGAGGATTTTATCAAAATAATAAGGTTGTTAGTGATACAGTTTGTACAAGTTATGTGATGGAATGTGTGACACCCGGCATGTTCAGCTAAACATTTTGAGAACATATAAGTCTACCTTAGCTTAGCGAAAAACAATTATTAACATACTTAACTGGGTCAGTTAAGTCGGGTCAGGTTAGGATTGTCCAGGGTTCAATGGTGTGGAGGACCATTGGGGGGTCATTTTGTGGGTACACTAGACTTGAGTCTCGTGTTAAAATGCGTTTAAACGATAAAACTGGAAAATCTGGAAAACATAGGTGCTGGTTCGACCTGTAGGGGTCGAACTAGAGAAGGAAAAGCAACATAAAGGTCATTCGACCTTAGTAACACTCACTCGACCATGTGTAGGGGTCGAATGTGGCTTAGTATAAATACCACACTTTGTCATTTTTCATCATTTCACAAACCCTAAACGCCTCTAAACACTCTCATTCGATTTTAATCACTAGGGAAGGAGGTTTTGCTCTCGATTTTCATAATCTAACCTACAAACATCATCTAATCAAGAATCCAAGGTGTGTTCTTAATCCAAAACCCTTTTTAATACATTTTGATTCGTTTTCATTTAGCCCAAATGTCCAGATCTGTTCTAAGGTTGTTTTTATGAATAAAAACCTTTCAAACATCCTTCTAAACAAAACCTTATTATTTAACATGGGTTTTCACATAAATAAACATGTGTTAATGGTGTATTATGTGATGTTATGTGTTGTTCACTAGTTTGCTGTTGTATAGATGATAGATACATGATCTAGGGCTGCTATTGATGTTGGTTTATGATTGGTTTAGGTTACTATTGGATGAATTTGGATATTATGTTGGTTTGGGGATTTTGATGAATCTAGGATATGCTACATGTTATGATTATTGATAAAACGAATTGGGGATTTTCATAAACATATAAAACAGAGTGTTTTGAGATGATTGTGATAGGATTTAAACAAGTTTCCAAATCGGGTAAAGTTTTCATGCATGATGTGACGTTTTCATAATTTTTACCATTTTGGGTAAGTGTTAGAATGGACTGATTTTGGAGTAAAACTAGGTGTATATCAAGCCGCGCGTTGCGGCGGAGTCAATTCGATTTATAAACTAAGAAATCATGCCATGTTTCTAATATGTAAATATATATATATAAAGAAAATGATAGTAAAAAAAGAAATGAACTATAGATGCAATTGGTTTCCTATACTTTTATTAATTCCCTATAACCTTAAATCACTAAACATCAAAACCACCCTCTATATATAATCTAAATTACAAAAGTTTTAAGACATTATCATGACAATAGTCCAAGTTGTTGTGCGCCAATTGTTCCACGTAATATTCCGGGCCTTTGCCCGACTTCGAATCCATAAGAAGCTGCACACTCAAATTTCTTCAATGAGCCCAGTAAAGTTAACTCGTGCCTGGTCAAACACTACGTTATTCCGTGTCTTCCATATGCCCCAAATAGCCGCGTGAACCACCAAATTTATCGTATTCTTCCACTTTTTTTAACCTTGCAAGCTTCGATGAACATTCAGTAAGTCTCCTGTTCCAAGCGCGTATATTGGACTGATTCTGCACCAATTAGAAAGCTGGTCCCATACCTTTTGAGAAAGATCACAGGAGATAAACAGGTGTCTGCTGATTCATTGGCGAGGCCGCACAACCTGCACATTTATTTCTAGTCACTCATGTAAAAACTTCATAGGATATCACTAATTCTTATTTTATCATCAATTGAGTACGTACTATTAACTGTTATAGTTCTTTTTCATCCACAAACAATACCCCAAAATGTGTTGGTAGTTTAGTTTATAAGACGACATTTTTTAATAAATCCGGGTGCTCTCATATCTAAGGTTAACATGAAATTAGTTCAAGACACACATACATATATGTGTGTGTGGTGTGTGTGTGTGTGTTTTGGAGGGGGGTTATAAATAAAAGGTTTAGTATAATAAAAACCAACACATTTTTATTCTTCACTCAGAAGTCTCTTAACATAATTTTGGCATACAAAAGTCTCTACACATAAAAAAATACGGTATTGTTTCCAACATAATTTTGCTATATCAAAGTCCTTGCCCTTGTTCCATTACGTATTTACCTCAGTATCATTTACGACTTGTCAACCGGAACCCTCCTCTTGTCCAATTCAACCAGCGTAGGTAGACGATTCAACGTGACCCGGCACAATAAAAAGTTGACTTTTAACGGAGACCACTTATTCCAGTAAAATTGCGCCACGTTACCTGTTCGGGAGACCTGCTGCATCTTGTTTCGGAGGCTGCGGACTGAGAATACCCTGGACTTATCTAAAACCCACCTCCAAACATCAGTGTGCAGAAGCAGCAGCCTTCAAGAGTTGTGGTCTGCGCGGATTAATGGTCAGGGCTGCTCGGACATATCGAAAACAACGCCCAGTACGGTAGAGGAACAACTGTTTCAGCTGCTGTAACACATCTGATTGCCTGTAACTGTCATGTAACAATTGTGCAGTTCATTTATTTTGCAGTCTGATATCATATTGCCTAACCTTAACTCGAGCTCTCATGAGTTAATCGAGTTCGGGCTTGGCTCGTCTCGTTTGCATCTAAATAGATTTAAGTAAATTTGCATCAGTTCAAATTCTCAGCCAACCAAATACATTATGAATGCAAGTTAGATTCTAATTCCAATTGATTAAGCAAACCAAACACATAAAGATAAAATCCATATTCCATCTCCATTAATTTCATTTTCGCCTTAAAGTATCAACCTAAACATCTATAACGTTCACACATTTGCTCATTTTCATCATTATAAGCCACTTATTTTGTTCCACAGCCAAGAATTTTTATAAACATATAACTAATAATTAGGCACTTTTAATGAACGATAATCTGAATAATATTTAGTAAAAAGACTTTTAAGCGTGTTGAATATTAAACACGTATGCAAACCTCAAATTTAACGGATAGCAAGATGAGTTTCAACAACTATTCTTTGTGTCCTAGGCTGTGTTTCTGGCCAGTGTGGTGAGGCGATTTCAAAGTAATGAAGTGGCATTTATAGTGTTTCCAAAAACGCATAAAGGCTGGATGTGTAGAGTTTCATGGGTTAACAGGCAAAACTTTTGATATTATAACATGAAATCCAAGAAAGTCTTCATTCGTCTCAGTTGTAGCCTTTGATCGTTGCCTGTATACCAAAAAGCTGTTGTAAACATTATGCACAAATAAATTAGTATTACACAAAGTATAATGAGTAATGACCCATGCAATTAGTATTACACAAAGTATGCAATTTAACTTCTAATAAGTGCTTAGATCATCATTGGCTATGCATAGACACATACATATGAAAGATGTAGATCATGTTTGTTCAGTCAATGTTAACACACCTTCACAACACGGACCTGCACAAAAAAGAACATAAATGATCAATATGTTTCAAATCAGATAAAACATCCAATAACACTTCATTTACAAATAGCGGTACCTTTGTTCTAACAGAAAGGGGATTTGAAACCATGAACTTGAAATACTGTGGAAGATACTTGCGTTCAGCATCACCGTCATTATACAGTGCGGTATACAATACACCAGTCTGTAGAATGTGAAACATAAATATGTGGCGAAACAATACCTGAAACTATCATTGGAATAAATCATACATGACGTACGTGTGTGCAATAAGTTCCTTCACATCATGTTCAACGATAAAGTCGTAGCATCCTCCTGCTCTTATGCTTTCAACAGGTGATTTGAAGTATCTAAAAGCATTATTCTCTGCCTTTCTGTTTGTATTTAAGACTGTACTCAATCAATCAATTAGTCAATTACATTAATCATTTTCATTTCTTAAAGTAAATGTTTTATATAAATTAAAACATCAAATCCAAAACTATCAATTGTTTGAATATAAATAGATTTAATCAAAACAGAAGTAAAGGAACTGTCACCTTGATTATTATATCCCTAGCATCGGAATTTGAGCTATTGTTGATGCTTATATAACTAAAAAATGTCTCCCCAAGATATATTGCCCTACACATAAAACCATATCTCACTATTATAGCAAAATCTATGTCAACTTCGCACCGGTTTTATAATAAAAATTACACAAATAAGAATTTGAGCTTCTGTTTTGATTCACCAAGTTAACTTAAAAATTACACAAATAAGTTAAGTCCAAAGAACAGCGAAGAAAACATATATGAACTGAGACCTGAAATAGACGAAGCCCAAAAGTATGCATACATGTCATTAGCCAAGTTGTTTATGTCGAAAGCTCTAGCCATTTTTTGTATTTAGTCCAGCCTTCACAGCCGAATGTCTATGCATGTCTATGCTCTATTCAACATGGATCAAAAAAAAAATGTTAGTCCAACAAATAATTCATACAAAAGCAGATGACTACACAGAGAGAAAGGATTTACTGTGTTACTCCACATCTCATACCCAGATCCTAAAGACCATCTTTGTAACAAAAAAAACAATTAAATCATATGAACGGGAAATCAAAGCCGAAGAAGCACTGGGCCAAGGTCAACACCCCACCACCAACAGAGGCGATGGTTCTGTTACCGCATGCATCTCTGTCTCTCTCTCTCTCTCTCTAACTTTCTCTCTCTAACAGATTTGTTCCTCTGTCTCTCTCTCTCTTCTTATCTTACCATTAATCATAGGTGGGGGTGTGCTAGTAGGTAGGTGGTGACGGAGATGGTAACGCCACCGTGGAGGCGGTGACCGGAGGCCTTCCTCAGCCCCTCTCTCTCTCTCTCTCTCTTTCATATCTGTGTGTGTGGGTTATTTAGATGAGAAGAGAATGATTGGGGTAAAAAAAGGGTTTATATTTAGCCTAGGATATTGTAACACGTGTTGTAGAAGATGACACGTACTGTACACGTGTTTCAAAGCGGATGCAAAACAGGAAAAAAAATAGGCCTGGGCAGGTTTCGAACCCGGGTGGCATCTCTATAGAACATCTCAATTCACCACTACACCAATGCAATTAGTTGTTAATATTATCCAAATCAAAGATACTTATTCTTATACAAAATCTGTAAAAATGAAATCACTGTTCAAATCAAAAGGTATGTTATTATTATATAATTGGTAGGGTTTCGTAGGGAAATGTTACTCATGTTTGACTGCTGTGTTTCATAGCGTTTCGTGATGTTTTCGGATGGTTTTGATGCGTTTTGGTGCGTTTTAGAATATGTGCAGCAGGGTGAACCTGGCCCCCATTCGAACCTGGGACTCTGCAGGTCGAACGTAGCTCTGTTAGGTCGAACGAACTTAATTTAGTTCGAATTAACACATGTTAGGGTCGAATTAACATGTGTTAAGGTCGAATGAACATGTAATAGGTTGTATGAACTTAAGTAAGGGTCGAAGGAGCACAATGGGGGTCGAACCAAGCCTTATGGGTCGAACCTGGTCCTGTTTCCATACTAATTTGACCATACAACTCCGTATGTGCGATTCTTAATGTAAACTAAGTGTTTCATACTTGAACCTTATGTGAAATCTATGTGTACTTAGTTAGTTCATGTAACGGGTCACCAACGGGATGTCGGGTCGGTCTAGTGTGTCGGTTTAACAGTCAAGCATATTTTAAACATACTTGGTTACAATCTGAACAATCGGGGACTAGATAACCTTATGGTTATTAGTCGGAACACTTATGAGAACTTTTTGATAGATCTCTGGTAGTTGGGAATTATCAAGGACTTAGCTTTTATTCTTATTTTGAAGAAAACGCAACTTAAGGTGAGTTCACAACCCCACTTTCACTAGTTTTACTTTTGGGGGAGAAAACATGCGCTAAACTTGTATTTTGAGAACTTGTGTCATACTATGGCTTACTTTTGGGTTACTATACGATCTTTGGAAGTCCTGGGGGAAACCATGAATGTGCGGGGTAGCACAGCGGGGGAAATGTGGATAGATCTATTGGGCGTGACCTGCCCCACTCGTCGGCTGGGAGCCGGGCGGGTGCATATTGTCTCGACCTTGTAACTTGTAACATTATTCGGGCGGCTTGAACTTGTAATATGCTAAACTTGCTTAAACGTGTCCAGTAATGGTTTCCAATCGTAGTAGTAACAAAACATACGCCTAGCTAGCGTACTTTGGCTTAAACATGACATAGTATTGACAGGTGTAACTTGGTAACATCCATGGAACTTTTGGTAACATTTAGTAACGTTATGAAAACCTGTGAACTCACCAGCATTATATGTTGATGTATCTTTGGCATGTTTTTCTCAGGTCGCTAAGGTAGCACTACACGAACTAGGCGCACGGGTCTGTATGGCGTCTAGGGCTTTAGCTTCATGTTTTGAATAAATTTTTGAGAACTTTTTGTGAAACAAGTCTTTGTAACTTGATGTTGCTTCCGCTACGTTTTTTATATATAAAGTTTTGTTGAGTTTACGTATTTCATATAGTGTTGTTTATTGTGACCGTTGACTTGGATCCTGGTTTGTCATACGCCTCACGGTAAAACCCCACACGTGGAATTTGAGGGTGTGACAGAATGTGAGATAGCAATGGTTAAAAGTGTCAGTACCTTTCCATATGCTTTCTCAAAGGCAATGACCATTTCAAGAACTGAGGTCCCACGACCAGTCCCAAGGTTGCACGCAAAACAACCTAAAGAAAATGATATATGTCATCATAAAAAAGTTAAGATGATGAATGATAACCATGTTAAATATAACTAGGTATTTTGACGAACGCGCGTTGCGCGATGTCGAAAATTGTTTGCTACAACTATTACAGATAGCGCTAAACTACCCAACAAAACACATCTCATAAATATAACAAAAACTTACCAATCGCAACGAAGCGGATATTTAGGAGAGGCATGCCAAATCATTGCACATCTAAAACCAACAGTTGGGAAAAAGAATTTGTGAAAATCATTAAACTACATGAACTTAATAATATGTTTCATTAAAATTTGCAGCACATATATGTGTTTGGTTTACCAGCAAAGTGGACAATGAAGAGTAGCGACATTGGTACAATAAAAGTAACGTTGCATATGCTTTTCCTTCCCGGTATCTCTAATTCCAAAGGAAAAACCGTATCGATTTGATGACTGATTGTTGTTAGGGTTTATACTAGAATGAGGTAGCAATGGCATGATGATGTTTAGGATGTGATCATGTGATGAAATCTGATTATTTATCATTTAGGGTAAAGTTTTCATGCATTGATGTGACATATCCATAATATTATCCATTTTGGGAAACATTTGCAATAGACATGATAAATGGATGATTTTCTGGGGGATTCTTGATGAAAATAGGTTGTTTAATGTTTGGAGATTTGTTGGGGTGTTACAACTTGATTTGGATATGATTTGGAGGGTTTCGCACGCAAAACGGATAATGCCGGAAGTGCCTGAGTGTCTAGACCATAACTACGTGTGTTATGATGCCGGAAGTGCGTTTTGGATCCTCGTAACATGTTTTGACGCCTATGAACATATTGTGAACTCCGTAACACATCTAGGAACCTCGCGAAACACGTTACGACTCATACGTACATTATGTGAACTATACAATAGACTTAGTGAACTGTTATTCGTATATGGTGCGTATCTACTCATGCTTACTTGTTTACTTGTATTTGACTAACACGGGGATATCGGGTCACCAACGAGATGTTAGGTCTTGTCTTGGGTGGTCAGGTCAAACATTCAAACACGTTTTCAAACACACGTAGTCATGGTCTAGACACTCAGGGACTAGTTAACCTACGAGTTATTAGTCAAGACACTTATAAACATTTTATGATAGGTCGCCAGTATTAGGGGCTATCATAACTCGTTCAGTCAGTCTGTTTTGAAGAAAGCAACCTAAGGTGAGTTTCACGGCCCCACTTTTACATATTTTCTCATGGGGGAGAAACATGCTACACATTTTGGTTACTTAAAGATCATGTTTTACTATTGTTATCATTTTTTTTACTATGCGACTCATCTAAATCCCAAGGAAACCACTAATACTAGTATGTAGCGGGGAAATATGGATAGGTCTATTGCGCTTGACAAACCTCACCCGGGTCGACTAGAGGTCGTACGGGTGCATATTGTCTCGAACACATAGGGCCTACTGGGGATGACGGTAGTCCGAAGGGTACACACTTATGGAAAAACACAGTCAGCAATGGTTTCAATTGCAGTAGTAACATACTTAACGTCTAGCTAACTTTCATATAACATAGTAATAACGGGAATGATCTTTCATACTTATAGAAACGTTTTTATAAAACTTGTGAACTCACCAGCATATTTTGTTGACACTTTTAGCATGTTTTCTCAGGTCGCTAAGGTAGCAGAGTTGGATAGGCGCAAGGAGTCTCACGGCGTCTAGGTTTATGTGCATTGCTTTTGCAACATTTTTAAACAATCATCTTTTTCTTTCGTTTTGGGGATTGTAAACTTATTTTCCTTCCGTTGTATTTTGGTTGATACTTTTAAACTGCATGGTTGTTACGTATCCTTTTACATATAGTTGTCGTTTGTTGTGACCGTTGACTTGGATCCTGGTGTGTCATGCGTTTCGCGGTAAAACCCCGCAAGTGGAATTTGATGGTGTGACATATATGTTGTTGTTTTTTCTTACTTATGAATTTTTGTTTAACTATTGATTATATTCATCTTTTATTTTTCTTATATGAATATTTAACTTTTTGTTAATGCATGTTTAGATTTATTTTTTTCATTAAAGTTTAAAATTCAAAGTATTATTATTTATTGAACCCTATGTCCACACGGGCACAGGGGCAGATTTAAGCTATTTTGGTGGGTTTCGGGAACCCACTCAGTTTCGAAATTATAGTATTAATGTATATTAAAAACTGGAAAGGAACCCATAAAAAATTCAAGGAACCCACTTGTAAAGATGCAAAGTGCTCTAGTGGTTGAAACCCTTTGTAACACCCAACACACCTTGGTTCGAATCTTTAGGCGCGTGTTTTTTTTTTCATTTTTCGTTTCTTTCTTTTTTATATATATACAACTTAGCGTTTTGAGGCCAACCTGTCACACCCCGCCAAGGCGGAAACACGGGAATGTGATTCGAAAGTTTTTCAAGCACAAGGTTTGAGCAACACACAAGATTTAATTTAAATAGATACTATCGAAAAATAGATGATGTCATAAATTAAAATAACACGACATTGTTTGGAAATAAGTACTTGTCTGAAATCACATAACTTCAAACACCAAATGACGTATGACTAACACAATCAAATCCACGATGGTACCACCAAGTGCAAGCACAAACCTAGCCCTCTAGTCTCTGCTCCGCATGATTAGTTACCTGAAAAAATGTATAAAAGATTTGTCAACAATAATGTCGGTGAGTTCACAGGTTTTAATGTACTATGTAAAGTGCTCGTGTAATTCTTGTATGACCAATCATAGGCTAGCTAAGCAAATGATTACTGTGCAAACCATGAGTCCCATAACCAAACCTCTTGACTGTTGTGCATCGCGCATGGTATAATAAAGACAACGCATGTATAGTAGAATACTAACACTCTTTTGTATGTAACCGGTTAGAGCGACTAACCAAGAGTGGGGGTGTCAACCCAATAGATCTACTAAAGTGTTCCATGGCTTTTGATAGCTAATGGTTACAGTGTATATGTAAGTACGAGGACTATTAAGATCTCATGAACTGAATGTCTCATGTTCCACATGGTAGTCAAGATAGAATAACACACCAAAATGAAGTGTACTAGTATGTAGCATGTTTATCCCCCAAAATGGAAAACTGAAAAATAGGGTTGTGAAACTCACTTGATGACTGGATGTGAGGTCTGGTAATGTAGTGAGGTGGAATAGCTTTTGTCCCGACAAAGGATGCCCTATGATTATCAAGGACATAGTAAGTTGTACGTTCTTGTCGTTTACCATACAAGTTGTTCACCCGACTTGTGGACCCTTGTGTTAGTTATATGTGGGCCATAGTTAGTGCACGTAACCATTGTTACTGTTTCATGTATACTTTATAAAATGTACAGTTTCGGGAATCTAAGCGTTTTATTGTGAAAACATATCTACTGATAACAAAATTGGCCCCACACGTTATCATAGGTAACATAATATTCCCCATTCTAAGGTGTTTGGTGTACTTATGGAATATGTAAAGATTTAACATACGTTATGTTGTGTTATGGTGTTATACTAGTATTAACACATGTTTGATACCTTTTAACGTATGTTTATCTTATTAGCCGAAATTCTTATGTGAATAAGTGGATCAAATCCGATGGTTTAACATATCCAAAATGACTCGTTTGTGTTAATCAACGTACAATCAAGTGACCATAAGTGTGTGCAAGTGTATATACATGAAATCGTATGTACATAATGTAGAATGGCTTCAGGTACGTATATATACATGTTTTGGTTCAAAAATCGTTTCTAAAGTTGGGTATCCGAGTTTGTATACGCGTTTGTGCATTCGTGGGTGTGTATGTCGAGTGTATACATGTTGCATTATAACCTGTGGGTACGTGCAATGGGTATATATATATATATATATGCGTATGAGGCTAGTGTATGACTTAATTGTGTACATGACTCATTAATCAAAACCAACATGTGTATGTGTTAGCTCTTAGGCCGATTACAAAGTAAGAAAGTGGTGGCATTCGGATGAAAGATGGTAAAGGCCGAATAATATGAATCTTATAAGGAATGAAGTGTTAGTCAACTTACCTTGGATGGAATGGTGATGAACCGGATTTGAGTGGCCTTGTGATCTTTTCCACGACTTGTCTCCTCCAAAAAAGCTTGTTGATGGATGGTTATAGCTTGAAATAGAGTTGGGTTGCGGCTTGGGGTACTCGGCCGAAAGAAAACGATAGGGAAACAAGAGAGTTTGTTTGATGTGTGAGTCCTAACATCAACTAGAGACCTCCTTTTATACTCCATTGATTGGTAAGCCTTCCACCTTGGTCTTTGAGGTTTTGATAGTACAATCTATCTTGGTGTAAGTCTTTGGCATTGGGTGATAGTGATGGATGATTGTGGTGTATCTTGGTAGTCGGCCGAACGATAGAAACAAAAGGGATCCTCTTGTTTTGGAATGGATCAAGCCTAGGGATGTGAGGACTTGCCTAAATAAGGCCTAATTGGGTGTAAGTGATGTTACCATTGTCCCTTAGTGTCATTCATGTGTATTAAGGACAAGATTTATCAATGATCATCAATGTGTTGTGTGGTTATGTACCTCTCAGCTGCCACAAAAGGAAAGGAAAGTAGAATGTTTGTATGTGGCTATAAATGGATGTCCTAGTCTCATGGGAGGGGGGTTCCATAGTTGTCATAGATTATTTGGTGTAAAAGAGTTATAGGGACTTTTTGTTTGTTCTTAATTGCAGCCGTGAGGTGTCAAGGAAAGGGAAAGCTTGTACGTTGAGCAAGCACAAGATCCTATCATATAATATCATAGTTGTCATGTCGCTTTCGGCTAGAAGGTTTGTTTGTTTGCGTGTGTCATGTGTGGTTCGACCGAATACGAAAGGAAGAAAGATGTTTTGGGTAAGGATCATGCACATGGATGATGTGATCATAAGAATAAGGCCTAGTTTGGTATAATTATGGATTATGGTGTTATTTGGACTTTAATGGCATGCATGCACACACTTTGTCTCATTTCCTTGATGTTGATTGTCGATTGTATGCATGAATGCATGAGTTGGATATTGGCACATGTTCATTAGTTAATTTGGGTAAATGTTCATACATGGGAAGGGGTTTAGTGGGTAGTAAGGCCTAGATAAGTGTAATATAGTATGAGTTGTGAGTTTGTCTTGCATTAGAAGTTCCAATTTGTCTTATATTGTCACCAATGAATTAAGTGCATGTGTGATGGTGGGGATGTGTGTTTCGGCCGAGAAAAGAAGAAAAAGGAGAAAAGGAAATGGAGTTCACCATCTCATGATGTTGTGATTGATTGTTTCTATTTTGGTGAAGCTCATGAAAAGGACTTGTGCATGGACATTCTAACTTGTTTCTTGATGTATGTAATCGTATATATGCATGTCTTTAATTCCACATGTATATGCATTTATTTATAAGATTGAATGTGGAATCACATAGAGTGTTTTGTCTTCCATTAGTTACCCATAGGAATGGATTAACACATATGTGTGTATGATGTAGTGTGTTGATAACATGTGTATTGGTAATAACATTGATCATGAACAATCACATATGTTAATTGAGGCTAAACTTATGTTATTTTCACAAAACCTCTTGTGAATTACTCGTATTTGGGTGGAATAGTGTAGTTTCCACTTTGGTACTATTATGTGTATTGTTATTTTGTACTTTTGTGGTAATTGGGTATCCAGTTGCTCTCTGTTGAGCGTGTGATTGGGTTGACTGTTAACACCAATTGTCTTGTATAGTCCGGGTGTTGTATGCATAAACGGGTAATCTATTGAGTTTCCTCAATAACTCATGCTTTACTGGACTGGGGGTGTATAGTGTGTGCAAAGTGTCTAATTATGCACATGAAATGACAAAAATAAGTAAAATACGTACGGACGTTGACCTGGATTGTTGACTGGTGTCACACAACCTAAACCCATCTCCTCCTCCAAACACTAAACATCCTCCAGACCCTCACTCCCTCTCCCTGCCTCCTCTCAAAATGAACTAAACCCAACTAGTCAGCCCCATACCCACCAACACTGCCGACCCATCTCCTCCAAACCCACCGACCCCTCCCCTGCAAAACCCTACCGGCGGCGGAGACCATATCTCCTCCTCGCTCAGCGGCTCCTCCACTCTCGAGATAATTAACTGATTATAACTTCTTTTAAGTTTTAATTAGTTAATGTATTGTCGATTCTAAACTAATTGTGTATTTTTAGTGGTTAATTTCTACAACTTATATGTGTCGTTTGGGTCCATGTTCTTCAAGAGATCAAGAGTTAAGAGTCTTTAGTTCTTCAAGAGTTAATTATTTCAATGGCACTAAATTCATCCCCATTTTGTCATGTTTTCCAACCTACACTACAAAGAAAGATCATGCCTTTGTTTTGGGTGAGTTATATGTGTTAATGCATCAAATAATCATAACTTTTCAAGCACACAAACAACTGATTATCTAATACTACATTATCTCCTGCAAACCATATTTAAAAGCACACACAAACACTATCTCCTGCAAATGGTCTTTCTTACATCTAAAGATCTAAGCTTAAGCCTGTTATTGCAAATAACAATTTAAAATTTTAAAATTTTAACATACCACAACAAATGTCCTCTGCCTCTCTTTGGAACATGTGAGGGAGTAGCATCCGTATAAGAGATATGGGTCCCATAACATTTACATCAAGGATAGCCTAGTTGTTTCATTAAAAAAAGGAAAGGCAAAGAAAATAGATTCAGGTTAACTTACTTCGTAGAGATCAATCGTAGGTATGTTTTTTTATCCTTAAAGACAATCATATTTATATTACGTGCTTTAAATTTCTAATGACGGTGTATCGTATTTTTATTATGTGATGAACTTTACCCGACCCGAACTGTTAAACCGACCCGAACTCTTGAACCGACCTGAAAGTTTTATGTTTGGTCATATGAAATTGGAACACTTAAAAAGGGAACCCAGTGAAAAATAATTCCTGAATCCGCCACTGTATGGGCAATAATCTAGCTTCTAATAAATAAAAAACAAAGTAAAATGTTATATTAAGTAACAGGGTCGTCCCTGAAAATTTGGGTGCCCGAGCCGAGCTACAAAAATTGTGCCCCTTAGCCTTAGTTTTAGGCCTTAACAAAATAAATAATGTAAAGTATTTTTTAAGTTACGATTAAAGAAATATCAAATTGATGGATCAAATTTTGTTTTCCACTTCGGTTGTAGTATAATGGTAGAGGGAACAAACCCTCTTAGGGAGGTTGGGTGTTCGAATCCCATAAAGGGTGAAAATATAAATGGGGGAAAGTTTAGGTGTTAAAAGAAAAAAATTGTTTCATAACAAAAATAAAAGTTAAAAAGGAAGTAAAAAATAAAAGGTAAAAAGCAAAAATAACTAAGGGGCTATTTGGTAAGCCTCTTAATGAGGCTCTGAATCATTCAGCGTTAAATGATTCAGCATTCAGCGTGTTTGTTTCAGCTTCTGAATGGAACGGTTAAGGCCGAATCAGTGAGACTTGAGATGTTGATGAACCATTAAGTACTAAACTAGGCTGAACCTTAATGAGGCTATTCTATCAATGTGGGACAAGAAAACTAACCATTAAGAAGTCTAACTTAATAATTCAGCACTCAACCATTCAGACCTCTTAATGATTCAGTACTTAATCAACCAAACAGCCCCTAAGTGTGGGCTTTTTTCATTTCATCATCTTCATCCTCTCTAGTCGTACACCCAGTAATAAACCTGCAATTTTTTTTTTTCTTAAACCATTTCATTTTCTTTTTCTAGTCTTAACCTCTCTCAACATTTTTTCACTTTCTGTTTTATATAAACTACCATTCACTTTGATTAATACTTGATTAACAATTTTGGGGCTCAAACATACAAAAATCCATCGAATTAAGGACATCATTGTTAAGAAAACTTGGATTGCGGAATGGTCAATGTGCCCCCTAAAAATTGGGTCCGGGCCGGGAGTCCTCTCTCCACCCCTTAAGGGTCGGCACAACTAAGTAAATAGCACATCAAACTTGATTGTTAGACACATATTTTGACGACTATATGTGGTAATCAATTAATTTACATTTGTTCCATCCGTAGAGAACCAATGCTAGAGAAGTAGATCAGAACTACAAGTTAACTAAAAATCACGTTATTACAAATCATTATCTAAATTATTATTTGGGTGCAGCTTGATGACCTACGTTACCATCAAGCCACGAGTTCACCGAATTTTCAAATCTTTTTAAACCAAACAAGAACTTACGTGGTGGATGTTTATTTGGGACCAACTAATTTTCTTTTTCTTTTTTTCTTTTTCGTTATTCTCACGGCATTTTAATAGTCTGCTGTAGAAAACAAAGTCGACCAAATTCTTTGTTGGATGTATTC
The DNA here is from genome assembly GCA_030844895.1 of Ambrosia x helenae. Classification (NCBI taxonomy): domain Eukaryota; kingdom Viridiplantae; phylum Streptophyta; class Magnoliopsida; order Asterales; family Asteraceae; genus Ambrosia; species Ambrosia x helenae. Next base: position 31,272 of record JAUTDX010002404.1, on the reverse strand, counting down.
CATAATATCAAATCATACCAATTTCATAGAACCACAACACTAGTTGACTCGGTCCGTGTAAAACCAAACTATAACCGTCACAAACACGGAAAATTAAAGAAATTGTTAGCCGTTGATGAATAAGAGTGTAGCTCTTCCATGGAAGTACTCAACTATAAATTCGTACGATAAGTGTGGGAACCTTAATTTCAAGGTGCTTAAAAAAAACACTAGAAAAAAAAATCATGCATCGTTATTTCATCCTTTTTCTTTTTATATTTCCTCTTACTACGGCCGTGGGAACCTTTCAAGGTGCCACCACAAATAACACCGCAAAAAGAGGTTGTCCAACCGAGTGCGGGAACATTACAGTTTCGTACCCATTTGGTATTGGCACTGATTGTTCCCTAGACCGCTCATTTTACCTTACCTGCAACACTTCTAACGAAACCCCACAGTTGTTTCTTCAAGATGGCAACATCCAAATATACAACATTTCAGATACAGAGTTCCGCGTCTTTACTACAATTTCTTACAAATGCTACGACCAAAGTGGGGTTATTGTACATGAAGACATAGGATGGACTGACTTAGCGGGGTTATACACTTTCTCAGCAAAGAACAAGTTCACCGTCATTGGTTGTGACGATTATGCTTTGATAACGGGAACAAATGGAGGTGACGTCTCTAGTGGCTGTTTTGGACTATGTCGCAAAGCACGTGATGTGCCTGATGGAGAATGCTCCGGTATAGGCTGTTGTCAGACATCTATACCCAAGGGTCTCGATTATTACAATATTACGCTTTACAGTTTACGAAACCACTCAGAGGTTTTGACCTTCAATGAATGTGGGTATGGCTTTCTTGCTGAGGAAGGAAGTTTTGATTTCGGTGGTGTCAATGACTTATCCTCCGATTATTGGGGCTTTGTGGAGAGGATAACGTCCACTATGCCAGTTGTGCTTGATTGGGTAATCGGACCCGATCGAACTTGTGCCGCTGAGGATAACGTATGCAAAGGAAACAGTTCATGCTATGACGTAGAAGGTGGTGGGTATCGTTGTAAATGCAATCAAGGTTACGAGGGTAACCCTTATCTTGATCCAGGCTGCCAAGGTCAGTCTCTATTTATGATTACTCAAAACTCATGTTCTATGGAAACAAGTCAATTGATTTGTGAACATTGGGGTTTTTCAACTACGTTTATATTAGAGCTCACAATTTAGACACGAACACGACACAACCTACACGACCTTAACAGATTTCGTGTTTGACCTTAACAGGTTTCGTGTCTTATACAAGTCGACACAATAAGGCCTTAACAGGTTTCGTGTCTAAACAGGTTAAAGACCTGTTAACATGTTAAGCACCTGTTAAGACACGTTAATAATTTTATTTGGGGTATTGGATTTTAATAATTCAAACTTTCACCCATTGGCCGGCAATAATCTGTACTTCAAAAATTCTCAACAACGATCCCATCTTTCAACGTATTGGGCTATTGGCCGACAATGAACATTTGTTAACTGAGAACTAACTCAGTTAGTGGATGCTGACATGACATGCTCATGCTGACATGGACGATGACGTGGCATCCCAACACATGCATGGATGAAGATGTGGATGCTGACATGCCACGTCAGCATGAGCATGACACGTCATCATCCACTAACTACGTTAGTTCTTAGTTAACTAGGTTCATTGTCGGCCAATACATTGAAAGTTTGGATCGTTATTGGGAATTTTTGAAGTACAGATTATTGTCGGCCAATGGGTGAAAGTTTGGATTATTAAAATCCAATACCTCATCTTAATTTAAAAAAAGTTATATAAGGGGTGTGGGTATGCTTTATACATATTCGGATTAAAGATCAACGAACCATAATTTTCAATTTTCAAGTAATAGAGTACGGACACATACACCGCTCAGTCATCCATCCTCTTCCTTCTCAACTCCATCGTCCTCGTTACCCATCCACCGTTCCCATCCGTTGTCACCCATCCGTCCTCACCCGTCCTCCTTCTCAACCCGCGCCACTCAGTCTTTCATTCATTGGTTTGTGGATATGTTTTTAGGGTTAATGTTTATAAAAAAAGTTCTTGTCTTATCGTGTTAACATGTTATAAACAATTTGGTGTCGTCGTGTTTACGTGTTTCGTGTTCGTGTCTTATCGTGTTCGTGTCTTAACATGTCGTGTCTGACACGATATGCCAGCCCTAGTTTATATATGTAATCTACCCTTTATATATGTAAATTGTGTTGTCTTATCGTGTTTGTGTCTTAACATGTCGTGTCTGACACGATATGCCAACCCTAGTTTATATATGTAATCTACCCTTTATATATGTAAATTGTGTTGCCTTATGTCTCCTTTAACTAGCCCCCTTTGTTTTCCTTTGCTTATTAGACATCGACGAGTGCAACAATCAAGGAACCAAGTACCCTTGCTATGGTATTTGCACCAACACTGAAGGGGGTTATAACTGTACGTGTCCGTCAGGGTACTTTGGTCAAGCAAATATTACAAATGGTTGTCAACCTAGTGTTACTACTAAAGATTCAAAATTCCAATCAAACATATTTATTATAGGTACTTCTTTCATGTCACTTTAACTTTGTTAGGCAATTCTTTAAAACCTCGCCATTATTTAATGTGTGTTTTGCTTATTTCCATGTACATATATAGTAATGTTATGCGGCCTGCTAGCAATACTGTCTGGAGTAGCAGGGATTTGGATAGGCATAAGGAGGAGGAAGCTAGCAAGGCTCCGAGAAAAATTCTTTGAGCAAAATGGAGGCGTGTTACTACAACAAAAGATTAAATCACAAGGATCTCATAGTGTAATGACTTTGTTTAGCTCTGAACAACTTAGAAAAGCCACAGATAATTATTCTCAAGAGAAAATTGTTGGTAAAGGTGCATATGGTGTTGTTTACAAGGGTATTTTGTCGGATAAACGTGTAGTTGCAATAAAGAAGTCTAAACTAGTGGACGCCACCCAAGCAGAGCAGTTCATCAATGAAGTCATGATCCTTACGCAAGTCATTCATCGTAATGTGGTAAAGCTTTTGGGTTGTTGCTTAGAAGAGGAAGTCCCAATACTAGTTTATGAATTCATCTCTAATAATACTCTTTTCCATCACATTCATCATGGATTGGGTGGAGTGAATTGGTTATCTTGGGAGCATCGGTTGAGAATAGCCACTGAAGCAGCGAGTGCACTTGGGTACCTTCATTCAGAAATTACTATGCCAATTATACATAGAGATGTCAAGTCTACCAACATATTGTTAGATGAGAACTACACTGCAAAAATTTCAGATTTTGGTGCATCAAGGTTGGTACCATTAGATCATGATCAAGTAACTACTCTTATTCAAGGCACACTTGGGTATCTAGATCCAGAATATTTCAACACGAGCCAACTAACCGAGAAAAGTGATGTATATAGCTTTGGAGTGGTCCTTGCAGAACTCATGACCGGGAAAAAACCGATTGGTGCTGATAGAACCAATGAAAAAAAGAATTTAGCTACACATTTTGTTAATTCTGTTAAAGAAAACCATTTATTTGAAATTGTTGAACCTAGACTTTTACGTGAAGCGACTTTTGAGCAGTTACAAGCAATAGGTGATCTAGTAAAGAGATGCCTTAGTTTAGTAGGTTGTGATAGACCTACAATGAAAGAGGTTGCAATGGAGCTAGATGGCTTGAGAAAGTTCACAACTCATCCTTGGGCTCAACAACAAACATCAAATGAGGGTAGAAGTTTGGTCCTAGAAGTTGAACAAGCTGATCTTTATGACGTCGTCCCCTTAATGAAAGATACTAATGACTGGGAACCATATTCAGGTATTTCGGATATGACCCTTGAAGAAAACAATCCCCGATAGCTTTATTGGTGCTTCTTGTAGTATTTCTTGTGTGGGTATCACCACCATGCCTGCACTAGACTTTATTAGGATGCTAGGTTACAATTGTTGTGTTTTATGTTTTATATGGTGTTTTTATTTTGTTTTTGTTAGGTGGTTTGTTACAAAGAAGTCACTTGTAATGGTTTTAGCTTGCGTGGATTTGAAGATATGTGATGCAAATATGGCATGACATCCTTGCAATAGCTTGTTAAAGATAATTGTGTGAGATATTAAAATAACTCTACAAAACGTGAGCATGTATATTTTGCATGCTTTGCCATCCTTGTAACGTCATATATATAATAGTCGGATACGGCAGAGTGCATCTATCAACCAATGACAATTGAAAAGTAACATAAATCATATGTAAAGGACATTTCAATCAACTTTAAGCTTTTGTGAAAAACTACTTCAAATACACACATAGTTTTCATAGTCAAATGAATTGGCCGACAATTATCGAATAAGATGGAAAGCTTCTTGCAAAGAACGAGAAGTCCATCATGTGAAATTGATCTGTTAGATCGATATTGAAACCATACCAGATGACTTATATTTATACGGGGTTGCATGATCACAAAGTTTCAGTTGGTGGCTAGATAAATAGGGGTATAACCGCATGCATTTACATAGGCAACTCCATAAGTTTAAGTAGCAACCATTAAAATCATATCATATGATTTATATTTCTATGGAATCACAAATATGATGTGTTTCCAAGTAAGTGACTTTTACTGTAGCATGAACACTATCGTTGGACCCTGCCTCAGACGTTGCCCCTAACCCCATCGAGGGTGTGTAAGCATAAATTAAGAAATCAAAATGTGGTTGCTTATAAATAAAAATGATAAGTACATAAATTAACAAAAAATTTGAATCTTTAAAAATGATAACTTACAGTTGAGAGTTACGATACTTATTTGATTTCAAAGATTCAAATTTAAATTAATTAAGTTCCACACTTAAATTTGAGATTCACTATTTTTATTTGAAATCAGTAAATTTAAATTACATATATTAAATTTTAAACTAGAAGGAGCGGGGATGCTGCAAATAGTTTATGACATAACTGCTAACCAACTAGTTACACATTAGATCCTTGACTTATGACTTACACAAAACTAGTCCTTTTTCTAACTATTACAAAATTAGGCCCTTATACTTTACAACATATCAGGGTGGGAGGCGAATCTTCACATCTGAACCCTTGAATCTTCGCCAACATCACGAAGGGTTTCTATACCTTCGTTCTATAGGCAGGAGACGAGCACGCGACGAGGGAACTCTCGACGGCTCTTGTCACACACCGCCAAGGCGAAAACATGGGGATGCGACCTCAAAAGGTTTTCAAGCAAAAGGTACAAGCAACACACACAAATTTATTAAAAAGTACCATCAACGGATGGATATTGTCATAAAACTTATCCAACCCATAGTGACATTGTCTTAAAGCAAGTAAATTGTCTGAAATTCATAATATTGAAACTACAACATTATGGAATTGACAAAACCCATTCCATAGTGGTACCACCCAGTGCATGCTTGGACACCTCTCTCAAACCTCCGATGCTCGCCATTAGTTACTTGAAAACATGCATAAAAGATTTGTCAACAATGATGTTGGTGAGTTCACAGGTTTGTGTGTAACAAGTAAACATTTGTGTAATTCGTGTATGACCAACCATAAGCTAGCTAAGCGAATGATTACTGTGCAAACCATGAGTCCCGTAACCAAACCTCTTAACTGTAGTGCCTCGTGCATTGTATACTAAAGACAATGTATGTATAGTAGAATACTAACACTCTTTTGTAAATAACCTGTTAGAGCGACTAACCAAGAGTGGGGGTGTCAACCCAATAGATCTATTAAAGTGTTCTGTGGCCTTTGATAGCTAATGGCTACAGTGTAATATAAAGACGAGGACTATTGAGATCTCATGAACTAATTGTCTCATGTTCCACATGGTGGTCAAAATAGAATATACACCCCAAATGATATTGAACTAGTTCTAGCATGTTTTCCCCCAAAATGTAAGAATAGTAGGGGCGGTGAAAACTCAACTGATAGAAATGTATGTGGTCTAGTGAAACCAAAATGTGAAACAATTATCGTCCAGACAGTGATTGCCCTATGATTATTGAGGACATAGTATGTTGTGTGTTCTCGTTTATCATACAAGTTGGGCACCTTTATTGTGAACCGTATCATCTTTAGATGTAGATCATGTTTATTGTTGGATTATTACGGGGAGTGGACCCATATGGGCCCCATGTAGAGTCATGGGCCACATATTGTCCCTAATCTACCATGTAAGGTTGTTTTATTTATAAAAACAAGTATTTTAACATGTGTTTATGTTGAACTAGCATGTGTTAGCATGTGATGGCCGATTATAACACATACCATAGCTTCAAAAATTGATTATTTGGAGGTTTAAAATCGGCGAATCAAGCCTATCAAAGCATCTTCGATCCATTACAAGGTGTATTTGTGAATAAAGCCGTTATAACATCTTGTTCATGAACTCTTATATCAAAACAACTTTTAGTTGTAAAAATCGGTTTCTTTATGGAAATTTTTATGTGAGGTTTAGATCAAAACACTTCTTGATTCCTTATGACCGATTGGTATGGATCAAATGTTGTTTCTCGATAATGTGATCATAGTTAGCCGATTATAAGTGAGTGTGCGCATAGTGTTTCTAAGATTAACATCAAGGGACTAGACTACACTAATTGATAGCCGAGTATCACTACTAATCTAGGCTTGATTGGGAGTCGATTATACTTATGAAAGGGCTCGGGTTTCAGGTTCACAATAGGGTCGAGGACTAGAGATTTGAGAAGGTTAGAGCTTACCTCGAGGCTTAGTGAATATGAGTGAACCTTGGGACCTCTTGATGCTTCCTATGGCTAGTCGGTTATGGTTTAGAGAGGGGTTGGGAGGTAGCCGAAGCTTGTGAGGGATCTTGAGTGAGTGTTGGTGCAAATTGAGTGATCATGGAGCTCCCCTTATATAGAGGCCGATCCACAAGGTGACAAGAACAAATTTGGCAAAATGGAACATCTTGGATGAGGTTTATAAATGGGCATTCTCATCATCACTTGGCGAAAGGTAACATCTTGGCCGATTAGGGAAGGTTTAGCAAGGATGAGGCAAGTGATCAATTCTTGGGCTAACTCTATTTCTTGTCTTGATTCCGATTTAGTGAAATTAGTTTCTTACCTCATGTTTCTACCTTGACAATGGTTCGGCCGATTGACATCTTGAGGAAAGGGACTTGCCTTTAATTAGAATGTTTGTTGTGTTGTGTGATGTTGATGGTTCCTTGTTCTTCCTCAAAGCAGATTGGTGATAGGTAATTTGGGAAGGTTATAACTGTAAGAAGAGGCTCCAATTAGTTGTCCTTACCCAAAACTTATAACTCCAAGACAACTATGTATTGAAAGGGAATTGAGAGGTGGTGTCATAGGGGTGTCTCTATCGGCCGAGTACAAGGAAGAAGGAAGGAAGTGGAAGTTTGTTTTAATCCTCAAAATGGAAGCATGTCCTTTGTAGTGATTGAAGCATTCATGTGTTAGCTAAATAAGGTAAGATCATGGGATAGTGACATGACATTGTGGCCTTTCTTGTGGGTTTCGGCTGAGATATAGACAGAGAGGTTTAAGAGTTTTGTTCTAGGTAGGCATAAGAGTGTAAGAGATCTTTGTCTTGCTTGTGTTTTTGTCCTATCTCTTTGTTGCCTTTCATGCGTATATAAGTATATATACATAAGAACCAATCGGCTTTTAGAAGGTGTAAACAAGCATAGATGTTACTTGGACAAAGCTAGATGGCTTATATTGAATATGTCGTGCATATGTGTGTATATATAGGGGTGTAAGAGGTCGATCAATGTACATATATACATGTATAGGTTAACATATGTTTGGCTTACACGGTGGATAGGGCATATTCTCATGCACATGTGTAGGCAAGTCCAACTTATGTGTTGATAAAATCAAGTTACGTGTTAATCATTTATGGACAGTTTGTTGTTGGGTGACAACATAAGTTATCATGTTGTAGGGTTTGATGACGATATCAACATGTATTAATATCTATCTGGTAGGAACCCATGTGATCATGTGTTATCATTTGGTAGTGTCTTGATTTGTAAACATGTGTTAATGAGGGATTACCTTGTGTTGGGGGGGGGGGGGTAACCTCATTGAATGCTTTCTGGTAATTGTCCGGGTGTCGTATGCATAAACAGGTGATCTTTTGTTGAGTTTCCTGAATAACTCATGCTTTACTAGATTAGGGGGGGTTATAGTGTGTGCAAAAATGTCTAATTATGCACATGAAATGACAATAATAAGTAAAATGCGTACGGATATTGACCTGGATCGTTGACTGTTGTCACAGCTTTGGATCTCGCTTTCTCTCTATATGGTATGTGGAAAATGGTAAAACTAAAAACACATATGGAATAAACAGGTCTTTCTCTCTCTGTTTGTGTTATGGGGCCATGTGTAGTGGGAGGGCTTGATGGAGCTTTTATGGGGGCTCCATGAAGTAAAATATTAATAAAGTAAAATGAGGGGCTTGATGAGACTTTATGTAAAGTAGGTGTGTAGTGAATGAGGGGCTTGATAAAATCATTGCTTAATTATTTTTTTTATTTAAATATAAAAATTTAAATAACAAATAATATTTCATTAAATAAAAAACATTACAAATACTAAAAAAATACAAATACTAAAAAAAAATTACAAATGCTAAAAAAAATAATAAATACTCATAGATTATATTTTTTTTCTCGATTAAGGTCTTTGCGTTTCAAATACATTTCCAACGCTTTTCCGGTTAAGTGGTCGTGCGACTTCGAGTAAAACTCAAAGTCGCGTTCAAATTGCCGATCCCTCATAAGCTCGACCACCTCTCGGTTGTCTTGGATACACGTTGAGCCCTGATTTCACGTATGTCTTGAAGAAGTTGATTCATCTCGGAAAACGCTTGACTCAACTCGAAGACCCCCGATGATGACTCCGTTCTCGTAACTCGAGCAGCCCTTCAACCGGGCGGACGTGGTAACTTTTCCGCCCCTTCCTCCCTCATAAAAAAACAGATTTTCTTCGGCGTCTAAGTCAATGTTTCGAGCAACAGACGTTGGCATTTCAGGGTCAACCAACTTGGTGGTCTTTGATTTCTTTGTAGGCCTCATATTTCTAGACCTAGATGAAGAAGTTCCAACCGTCGGGCGGAAGCTGGTCCATTTGGAGCTATTATGTAGGAGCCTCCAAATCTTCAAGTACTAAAAATTCCCATGTATGGCTTTATATTCTTTCAAAGCCGCCTCCAATATCATCTCGTCGCTATTGCCGCTTTTCCAGCCGAACTTTATGTGTTGATAAATGGCTTGAAAGTTTGTGCATTTGCTGTTAATATCGTTCCACTTGCCCGATATTGAATCTGGGGCCAGTAATTTTCCCCTACCAACAAGACCAGAATATATTCCCCGGATTCGTCTCCAAAACTCACCTTTATTTTGCTAGTTCGCTAAAAAACCAAACCAAATATATATATATATATATATATATATATATATAATTGCACTATGTATAAATTAATATAACATAACAAAAAATATATATATCTTACAAACTATGGGATCCTCTGATACATCAACCCACGCTCAGGCCAACGCGTACTCCTCTTCCTCGTCCCACAATCGTACGTTTTTTTCGCGCGAGGTTCGGTTTCTTTCTTTTTATGTGATCGTCATTTTCGCCCTGTTTGTCCCTCCGGCTCCGGCTCGGGTTCCTTGTTGATCGGTTGTGTCTCCGATACAAAGTTGGGCTCCGTTTGCCAAGCTTATGATGACCCGAACATTTGAGAAGACCCAAAGATTTGAGATGTCCTGAAATCTCCCATGTTGAAGTTATATGTGTTCGGGTCCCATCCCATGGGTTGGTTTAAGAGGTTCATAAAACCGACTTGGTTTTGAACCGGGCCCAGAGCAACGGGTTGGTTAGGCTCGCCGCTTGATTGAGGAGGAATGAAACCACGGTTGAATGGATTCATGGTTTAGAGAATGAAATTTGTAGGAGGCTAAAATGAGATGAAATGTGTAGGAGGATAAAATGTGTTTGTATAGTATGTGTTTATAAAATGGTGTAGAATAAAATGTGTTTGTTAATGTAGTATTTATAATTGAATTTTTTTATATAAAAATTTCGACCGTTCAACTGTCAAAAAAAGGTGCCAACGTTCATTTCACTAGGCAGGTAAGGACGTCTAAGGGCCTCCTTAGGGTTGGAGATATTCTAACAATTCTTGAACTCTTAGGCCCTGTTTGGAAAGCCTCTTAATCATCCAGTTAAGAGGCAACCTCCGATTCGGTTAGAGGTGAGTTTGTTTGGTTGAAAAAATCTAACCTGAATGTTGTGGTTCAGCGCTGAACCATTCAGTTTCAATCACTCTCTGAATGAAAAAAAGGACTCCACTGCCCTCAACCCAACCTTAACTAGTTTCTTCTTCCTCACCTAAACACCCATCATCATTAGCATCAACTATACTATTATCAAATGAAATAGAGTTCACCGGTTTACCTTAGTCGCCGGAGGTCGTGTCTAACCATCAGAGCCACCAACATCACTCAACCAGTCGCTAACCGTCGCCACCGCCTCCACCGACCCTTCTTCCTCTCCTCTCCTCTGCTCTCATCTCCTCCTACTCCTCTGTCACTCCCATCTCTCTCTGCTTCTCTGTGTTTGTGTGGTGTCTGTGTGTGTGTTTGATTTAAAAAAAAAAGGAACCATGAAAAAGGAGAGTAGATGTGTGTTTGTGGAATCGTGTGTGTGTCTTTGATTTAAGAAAAGGAAAGAAAGAATCGGGGAAAGTGCCGGTAGGAGATTTTTATGTGGTGTGAGTATGTGTCTTTGATTTTTGTCATTTTTATAAAAATAATGTGAAGGGTAAAATAGTAATTTTATAAAGTTATTCAGTGGTTTAACCAAACAGCAGTTTACTGGTTCAGCACTTACTGGTTCAGACCCTCTTACTCATTCAGAAGTCTTAGGTGGTGTTTGTTTTTGAAGAGGTAAAAGGTCTGCAGTCTGTGGACCACATCTGCAGGCATCTGCAGGAGAATAGGTGGACCAAAGGTCTGCAGTCTGCAAAAGGAAGACTGTTTGTTTATTAACGTCTGCAGGATAACCCAAAACCATAACCATAATCTACCACAAAATCACACACACCAATACCATCATTCACGTTTCTTCATCTCTATCTCTTTAAAAATACACACAGACCATTCACATCTCCCTGTTCTTCTTCCTTTTTTTTTCTCTCTCTTTCTAAAACACACACCAACACCATAAGTTTCATCATTAACCTAGAAGTTAGATCATTATTTGGTAACTAATTAACTTTGTTTCTTATTATTCTTGCCTTAATTATATTCCTATATTATGATTGTTTATTAAATCCTTCCACTTTCCTGGTTCTTCATCTCATCATCACCAGCAATTGTTGAAGTTATGGAGGGGGAGGAGGTCGCGGCGGAGGGGAAGGGGGGAGGTGAGATCGGCGGCGGCCAGGGGGGAGGAGGGAGGGCAGCGGCCAGGGAGAGGAGGAGGGAGGGCGCCGGCCAGGGGAGGAAGAGGGTGGTGGCGGCCAGGGGGAGGAGGAGGGTGGTGGTGGAAGATGTTGAAGGAAGAGGATAATAATCTTTGAAGATGTTGAAGGAAGAAGATAATAATCTTCTGTGTTGAAGGAAGAAGAAGAAGAAATAAAGAAAAAAAGAGGAGAAGAGGTGGGAAGACATAGATCCATGTCTGCACCAAGAAGAGGCCAGGAAGAGCTTTGGACTGAAAGGTCTTCCGAAAAAACAAACAGTCTTCCTGCCCCAAACGTCTGCCCGCGTCTGCGCGGTGCAGACAGAAGGGGTCAGAAGCACTTCTGGGAGAAAAACAAACACTACCTTACTGATTCAGCACTTACTAGTTAAAAGCCCCTTAATAACAACAACAATTATGTCATTTATGGTTTTGTCTTTTTGTGTTTTGTTTTTAGTTTTTAATCCCTGTATTTTTATCTTTTATAAATTTGTGACAAAACTTTTCATACATTTTTTGTAATTTTCTTTACGTTTTGGTCTAAATTTTGTAAGTTAATACGTTGTAACTTGCATATGTAAATCAATGTTTTTGCGTCTAGTTTTCTCTGTTTAACGATCTTGTATTAACACACAGGTCCTAGGTTGACTTAGTTATTATTTTTTATGTTTTACGTTTCGGTCTAAATTTTGCGTGCTAACATGCCACAACGGACGTGTGTGGTTTAACGTTTTTAATTTTACTTTCCATTCGGTTTATGTTTATATACGCTTTTTATGTAAATTTTGTTCGAATAACTTGGTTTTCCTATATAATCACATAACTTGTCCATGACATTTGAATATACTGCTGCGACGTATATCTTTTATCATCAGATTCAGCATTTAGTTATTTTTATCTACGTTTTGAACTCGTGCATACGATAACCCACTAGTTATAGATATAGATAGATTTTTTGTTGGTAGATTAAAAAATTTTAATATTGCATAAAAGTAGGAAGGCTTGAGATATTTTATCTCTACAAAACTAACGTGCGAGTCCACAGTTACTACTTTAAAAAAACACCAACAAAACCCATAACCACTTTACAGATTCAATCTCTCTCTCTCTCTCTAAACCTTCACCGGCGACGGAGATAACAAGATGGTACCACCGGCAGCAGCGGTGGAGGGCGGCGACGCCGGAGATAGACAACAACAGCAGCAAGGTCCCGGTCAGATGGTGACCGGAATAATAAGAATAATCGTTATATATTACTTCGCCTCTAAATTCTTTTCCTCCAATAAACCCTCATCTTCTAGTTCCGATCCTGCTCTTCAGATCTCCAATCTCTTCCAGAAATCTCAACCTCTGGTTCGTTTTTGTTTTTTTTGTTCTCTTGTTATTATTATTATTCGTAATTGATTTTTGGTGATTTGATGATAGTGTGAATCACGTGTTGTGATGTATGTAAACGTAGTTTTTGATTAATTGATTGAGTGGTTTTGTGTATTGGTATGTGTGGATGAGTTTTTTTATTGAGGATTATAGGTTTTTAAATTTGTAGTTTTTGGATGGTTATGTTGAACTACATGTTTTTTTTTATTGTTAAAAAAGAAAAAAAAACATGTTGTAGTAATTAATGATTGAGGATTATAGGTTTTTTAACATGTTTTTTTTATTGTATACTAGGGTTGACTGAAATTAAGTGTAGCTTAGTGTTTTTTCTTTTTGAAAAAAAGGATGCTCTGAATTTGTTTAGTTTGTTTTATGTGTTTTTTAATATTTATTTTATTTTATTTTATTTTTTGAAGTTTGAATGATTGGATGTTTTAGACATGAGTTTGTAGGTATGACTTATAAGTTGAGGATTATAGGTTTTGAAAGTTGTAGTTTTTGGATGATTTATGTTGGACTTGGACTACCTGTCTAGTGCTTAATGAGTTAATGATGGTTATGTTGTGTGTACACTGAAGGAGTGTATAATTTTGCTTATGGAACAGACTAGGGTTAACTGATATTATTAAGTGTGGTTCAGTGTTTTAAAAAAGGATACTTTGAATTTGTTTGCTGTTTTTTTTTAAGTTTGAATGATTGGATGTTAGAACATGGCTTTGTGGGTTTGAATTGAGAGTTATAGGTTTTGAAGTTTATAGTTTTTGGATGATTGTGTTGAGGTATGTGTTTAGTGATTAATGGGCTAGTGATGGTTATGTTGTGTGTGAGCTTGAAGTTGTTCTGCTTTGCATATTGTCTTGGGTGAATGACTTCAAGTCCCACAGATTACAAGATTAAAAAAATCACCTTTCAAAAAAATTAAAATTGCTTATGGAATAGACTAGGGTTGACTGAAATTAAGTATGGTTCAGTGTTTTTGAAAAGGATACTTTGATATATGTAAACCTAATTGTTGATTGAGCGGTTTTATGTATGTTTTGATGTTCTTTGATGTGTGGATGAGTGGATTTTACAGCATGAGTTTGCAGGTATGAGTTGAGGATTATAGGTTTTGAAATTTGTAGTTTTTGGTTGATTATGTTGAACTATGTGTTTAGTGATTGATGGATTATTGATGGTTATGTTGAGAATGCAGTGAAGTGGTTAATAATTTTGCCTTAGGAACAGACTAGGGTTGAATGAAGTCAGGTGTGGTTCAGTGTTTGTTTAGTGTGTTTTATGTGTTTCTTGAAGTTTGAATGCCTGCTAGACCTTTACTTTATGTGTTGATGAATGTGTTTGAAAATGTTGTTAAGCTTGCTTATTATGCAAGTTTCTGTGTTTGGTTTCGTATCTTTGTATGTGACTTTGAAGTTGGCTGCTTTGCGTAATGTCTCCAGGATTTGTGGTTTAGTGCTTAATGAATTAGTGATGATTATGTTGTGTATGCAGTGTATATTGCCTAATTTGCCTATGAGACAGAATATGGTTGACTGAAATTAAGTGTATGAGTAAGTGTTTTGAAAAAGGATGCTTTGAATTTGTGTAGTGTGTTTTATGTGGTTTTTAAAGTGTGAATGCCTGCTAGAACTTTGATTTATGTGTTGTTGAATGTTTATGAACATGATGTTATACTTGCTTCATATGCAAGTTTCTTGTTGGGTTTCTTATTGTGTATGTGAACTTGCATATTGTCTCCAGGATATGTGGTTTTATCTCTCTGAGCATGAAAAGTTTAATGATTTTGGGAATGAAGAGGCGCTTATATGGCATGAGTCAAACATTCCTTATGCAGTTTGGGGACCAGAGAGCACCCGGACTCTTTCTTTGAAGTATTATCCATCTGAGGTAACTGTTTCCGTTTTCTCGAAACATTTGAGGCTTCACCCTCATTAATATTGGGCTGCTCGACATCTTGTTTTCGGTATTAACAATGCTTATCATTGTTTTAGCATCAAAGAAATATCTTGATTTGACTTCTGTGAACAGCCAACCAAAACATCAAAAACAAAATGAATTATTTTCTGATAATTGTAGCAGTATTAACTTTAATACCCATGGGCAATGGATTCATTTTTTTTAAAGTAAATATTAAACTTTTGTGCGTACTGATTAAGTTTGTATGTTATTGGTTATTATGATGATCATTTTTCTTGACTTCTTTGGTTCAACTTTGTCAATTGACGATGCCATCGTCTGTTGGTTGATGCTTATTTTAAGCTATCATGTAAGATTAAATAATCTTAATCATGTGTAAAAGCTAGTGTTTGGATGTGCTTAGGCCATTTAGACTTGTAAATTTGTAATAAGCATGTGTTCGAGTGCTTGGACAATTTTTATTATTAACAAAGGTATCAAATAAAATGACAAAATAAAGATTTTTTGTTTTTGTGAAGAGGAGGCATGCTGTTAAATGGGAGTATAAATTTCCCAAGTTAGGTTAAAAGATGTATCAACTAGGTAGTTTTATTTCACTTTGATAATCAGTTTTGTTGTTTCAGAAGCAGTTTACCCGAACATTTAAAACTGATTCTTGTAACTTCATGTCGTAATAATAAAATAGCCAGTCTCAATACGCAAATTTAAACACCCACGGGCGAGTATTATTACTCATCGGTTTTTATTATTATGCCTACTCAATTGAACCTTGTATTTGAATTTCAGGCTTTGAAGCATAATGGAAGTCTATATGCTCATGTGTTCTTTGCCCGTTCAGGGTACCCAGCAGACCCCAGTGACCCTGAATACCAACCTTTGGCTGCCTTTGGACTAAAACATCGTAATAATCCGCATCTCATTAATTCACATATAAAGTTGCATTATTAAAAGCTACATTATAATTGGTAACATTTGAGTGTGTATATGTATAAATTTGTCTGAAGAAGCTTAATTTCATTTGCAGCTGTTGTGACATACTTGCCAAAGTCAAAAGCAAACAAAAAGAAGAGCCTATTGGGGAACTCCAAAGATACCAATGAAGATGATTCCGTGTCTGAGGTTTGTTCAACTATACTGTTATGATCTATGTTGCATAACTTTGTTATTTTGTGTGTCAACCTGAGTTTAAATTCATGTTAATTGAATTGGTCATGTTTTGTTGTACTCTTTGTTCATGTAACCATTTTGTTTGATTACTTACCCATTTTGTTTGATTTATCCCAAAAATTGCAACATTCTTTTTTCCCTTGCATCTTAATAACTTATTTATCTAATATCTAACAATAATCATAATTATGAAGTAGCAACTATTGTATATTCACTAGTTTCTTTTTATATTGTTCCTATCTAAGAGGTATTTTAATCTTTAATCAATATCACACAGTTCACTTGTATGTCACTCAGGGTATTGAAGAACCTCAAGCTGATTTGAAGGACGATGGGCCTGCGGAATACATTTCATATTGGAAACCAAATATCACTATTAACTTGGTTGATGATTTTACCAAGTATGTAAATATGTTTATTGTTTCCAGCCTAATTTTTGTTTTGGAAGGGAGTTATTTGCTGACATGGCAATTCTTTTAACTGTTCTCCAGGTACTCACAACGTTCTATTCCACCCAATGTCGCTCCATGTATCCTTTTCTGCTTCATTTTTTTAATGAATTCATCTGTCGATTTCATTATCTAATAAATTATTTTAAGAGTTTTTTATTCCTCCATGATATATGATTTTGAGATTCTTGACTCAAGTTTCAGACATGAATATTGAACCTACAACGGGGAACTATTATCCAACCGTTTACTTCAACGAATTTTGGTTACTTAGAGATAAGCTTATCGCATTAAATGACACCGTGACGGAGTTGCCCCTTCATCTGGAAGTGGCTCCAATAAGCATGACCAAATGGCAGCTATTCCTGCAGATTGATCAGTCATTTCAGATTCATCGCAGTTATGGGAGTATGCTTGAAGGAGAAGCTGATGAACTTAAGGTATTCATTTTCCTTTTAATTTGCATTATTTTTTTGGTGCATAATTAGAAGACTGATACATAAATCGAACGCTGGCTTTTAATGTACTTTTTGAGCAAATGGCAAGCTTTTCAATTTTTGTGACAAAAAGCGGGACATCCAAAATAATTTTTATTGAACATAATCTTACTTCGTTAATTGGTCAAAATATTGACGGGTCGTTGGGTCAATAACTTTAGCCATAACAACCTTGTTTTCTAAGGTGGCACCAGGAAACCAATCAACTTAAAAGATTACTCTAAGTGAAAAATATATGAAGGATTTGAGTCCTTTGTGAGTAAATATAAAGTATGTGACCCAAAACAGAAGACTAAAATTCGTTACATTTTATGCAGTTTGCCTGATTTTTATTCTTTTCATTTTGTGATATATATAACAATTTATAATATTTTTAAAACTACAGAGGGTGTTTGTGGAAGGGAATCCTTATCTCCTTGGAGTTACCATGCTTGTTTCGCTGCTTCATTCAGTATTCGACTTTTTGGCATTCAAGAATGGTAATTTCTATCATTTTTATTCTTTATTTTTCAATTATGAAAAGCATTTAAGCGTTTAATTAACCATTTCTATTACTTAATGCAGATATACAGTTCTGGAACAAAAATAAATCTATGGAAGGACTTTCTGCAAAATCAGTGGTTGTGAGTTTCGTTTGCCAGCTCATCATCTTCCTTTACTTGCTGGACAATGATACTTCATGGATGATACTTGCAAGTTCTGGAATCGGAGTCTGCATTGAGTTCTGGAAAATTGGGAAAGCAATGCACATCGAGGTAGGCGTTAATTATTTTAATTTTTATTAATATAATCAT
Source organism: Ambrosia x helenae (assembly GCA_030844895.1). Taxonomy (NCBI): domain Eukaryota; kingdom Viridiplantae; phylum Streptophyta; class Magnoliopsida; order Asterales; family Asteraceae; genus Ambrosia; species Ambrosia x helenae. The sequence goes on along the minus strand of JAUTDX010002404.1, from coordinate 13,573 downwards.
CTTATCTTAGTAATATAACAAATTCAATTGGTATATATGAGTCAGAAGTTAATAATTTTTTCTTTCTTTCAGGTTGATCGAAGTGGGAGCATACCTAAACTGAAGTTCAGTGATCGGGATACATATGCTGGGAACAAGACAAAAGAATACGATGATCTTGCAATGAAGTATTTGTCATATGTACTTTTTGTACTTGTAGCCTGCTCGTCTGTGTATTCACTCATGTATGAAACCCACAAAAGCTGGTACTCGTGGATTCTCTCATCACTTACAAGCTGTGTATACATGTTCGGTAAGCCCCTAGTTGTTTATTTCTTTCTAACATATATTTTGTACTTACTATTGTATTTATTAGAAATTAAAAGAGAAGTATTAAAGGTTTTATTTTAATCTATTATTCATATTCTATTGCAGGATTCATTATGATGTGCCCACAATTATTTATTAATTATAAGCTAAAATCAGTTGCGCATATGCCATGGAGGCAGATGACTTACAAGTTTCTCAATACAATTATCGATGACCTCTTTGCCTTTGTGATCAAGATGCCAATGCTACATCGACTTTCTGTCTTCCGTGACGGTACGTTTGTATTTAACTTCACTGATAATTGGGTGAAGTTGGGTAACGAGTTGGATTTTCATTCAGGCTGACCTGCAACTTAGATTTTATAAATTTTCATATACAAGATTATATCTAAATTCTAACGTGCCAGATGATTACAAAAGTTGTATATGAAAATTTATAAAATCTAAGTTGCAGGTCAGCCTGAATGAAATCTAAGTTGGGTAACGAGTTGGATTTTCATTCAGGCTGACATTAAAGCACCACTATGCTTTTATGCATTAAAACATGCTTTTGCAACTTTTGACTTGACATTCTTCTATTTTAAAACACAACCAAAGTATAGTAGTGCTCACAATCCAGTTTGGCCTTTTTGACGAAAATTCATGTTTGAACAGCTAACTATGGTTATGAAAAACGAAAACTAAACCGCCGAAACGGTTGGGCCTGCCTGCCCTGGCCAAAACGGTTTGGTCTGGCGGTTTAAACATTTTTTTCTTCTCAAAATCATTAGTTTGTATCAAATTTTTAAAAATGACGAGATGGTTCTTAAATATTTGACATATGTATGACAGCTTTATATTCCAATCATGAAAAAAAGTTATAATTAAGGTAAATGGCTGGTTCGGTAGGTTTTAAGCCATGAACTAGACCGTTAAACCTGGATTTTATACCGTAATTATCAAACCATACGATTTGCTTCGCTTTGGGAGTTTGGTCGGCTTCTAAGGTTTTTACCGTTCACCCAAATTGACCCGTTTATAAGTAAACCGGTCAATTCTGAATGCTCAAGTATTTGTATCTACTTATTCCATGTTAAATGAGTATGTTTTTGTGGTTGCAGATGTTATATTCTTGATATATCTGTATCAAAGATGGGCATATCCAGTAGACAAAAAGAGAGTGAATGAATTCGGTTTCGGTGGGGAGGATGAGGATGAAGCAGCTACAGCCTTGACCGCAGGCCCAAGCAGTAGTGCAGAGGAGAAGAAAACCAACTGAGACCAAGCTGACCTAAAATAATATGAAGTTTTGAGAAGACCTTAAAGTCCATAGATTATTTTTTTCAGTTTAATTATTATTTTTTGTTTGATTGTGATTTTACTTTTCTTCAAGTCTAAACTTGTTGACCTTGATAGTATTAAGTTTGCTTTTAGATGAGTAGAAAAGGAGATACAGTGTTTGTAGTATTAGATTTAAATGTGTCAATTATTATTATTTTTTGTTTAAAACATATAGTTATACACTTCATATATTGTATGAGATATTCATTTATGAATTTAACAACTTTTTTTAAATGTAAGATAAATTTCAGCCTTAAAATGAGATACAAATATGAACAAAACTAAAGATGTAAGGTTAGCCATCGGTTTGGTTAAACTGGGTTCCTATTAAAATGAACTTCTTGTGCTGAGCACAGTTAGATCGGCTTCCTACCTTGGAGACACCGGCTAAAAGGCATGTTACGTTGTTGGCTTGTGCTAGCGGTGGTCGCGGTTTCTAAAGTTCTTACGTAATTAATCACACTATATACTCGTGTTGAGAGAAAACGGTCTATATTTTCTTTCATTATTATACTGTCACACAGTTAATAATAGACCACTCACTTTTTGACATGTTAATTAAATCAATGTTAATTAAATCAAGTAAGTGATGCACGTGTTCTGCTTAGTCACGACTCTTCTATGATATTAAGTAGTAACTTGTTCGGTCATGCTCTCGCCACCGGCAAGTTATTCATAAAAGTTTAAATAGTTTGATGTCCATATCGCAACATTGGGAGGCGGGTAATTCAGGGTTGAGTCGACACAGTCTCGAGTCATTTTCTTTTCAGTTGAGAGGTGAGCTTACCGGTTCGGGAGACCCTCATAATAACATTAAGAACACAGTTGTTTGTACAGTTATGCGAGAACAATCACCTCTAGAAAATGCAGTAGCAATTCTAAGTTAATCAAAAGTGCGCAACTCGAACACACCACTTAAAATAAAGATAACTATCATCATACCAGGTTCCATCTGATCCCGAAGCAACACCATTTTTTGTCACTGATTTTTCTTAAAAGTTTACATCTGTCTTTTTACTTTAACTTTTTCCCCTCGCAGTTTAAAAAGGTCTTTAAGTAATTTTAGGAAGCTGAGTAGTAAAAATCGTGTTCACGAATTCGATACTCGGTACTTGCATATTTCTATATTTTATATGATAGGTGCGCTTGCCTATTGTGCTGGGTTTAGAATGTTGAGCAACTATCGTTTTAAATTATAAATTTAAAACTTGCAAGTGTCTTACTGTTTTCCAACTTACTCACCTTTTCACCAAAGCTTTTGGCACTTCCTACGGGACTTCCCCCTTTTTGAAAAGAAGTTAAGTTTTCTTGAAACACCCGCACACATCATCCCACTCATGTTTATTTGCCTTAGCAAACAAGAGCAAGGTCCTAGAGGTTTCCCCAACGGGTTAGAAGAAGAGGAGAGGTGAAGAAAGTGGAAGAAAATTGAAGATTAAAGCCTTGAAACTTACTGATTTTGAGCATAAAGTTTGCTTGATATTCTTGGGGATTAGAGAGGATTTGGGTTTTTCTGAACACCCCTATAAATTTTATTATTTATAATGTTCTAATGATTATTTGACCCATTTGGTATGTATTTGTAGTTTAAATGTTGATACTTGACCCATTTGGTATATGTTTGTAGTTTGACCCATTTGGTGTGTGTTTGCTAAATGTTAATATATGACCCGTTTGGTATAAATATGTTTAGTAAATAGGATATTTGACCCATTTGTATATATTTGTAGTTTATTTGTTGATAGTTGACCCATTTGGTATAAATATGTTTAGTAAATAGGATATTTGACCTATTTGGTATATATTTGTAGCTTAAATGTTGATAGTTGACCCATTTGGTATATGTTTGTAGTTTGACCCATTTAATGTATGTATGTTTGCTAAATTTTAATATTTGACCCGTTTAGTATAAATATGTTTAGTAAATAGGATATTTGACCCATTTGGTATAAATATATTTGTAGGAACAAATTAATGCGATGATGGCGAATCCTCAATTCCAAGCGCAAATGTTCCAATTGTGTAGTCAATTCTTCCAATCACAAAACTTTGGAAATCAAGGCGGTAGCGGCAATAGTGGCGATCATGACGATGACAGAGACGGAGATGTTTAGGCGTTTTTGTAAGAATGGTACAATTTATAATGTTTATGCTTTAATGTAAATATTGGTATGTTTGTTGGCATGTTTAGACGAATGTTGGTATGTTGGTATGTTGGTATGTTTATATATATATATATATATATATATATATATATATATATATATGTAAATGTTGGTATGTTTGGTTATTATTTGGCTTGATTGTGGACAAAGCGAGGAGGAAAAAAAGACCTTTAGCGGCGACAAGTCGCCGCTATAGGTCTTGCTCAGAATGCACAGATTTTTGCCACTTGGCAAAAAAATAATATTAAATAAAAAAATATTGCCACGTGGAAAATAGGTATTAGTGGCTACCCATTAGCGGTGACTAGGGGCATTAGCCACGAATTTTTCCAGACGAGACTATTAGCGACGACAGTCGCCGGTAAAGAGAAACCTTATAGTGGACATCTTGCAAGAGACGCACTCTGAAAGACTTACGGTAAAAAATGTGACTAAACACCGGAAACATTATAAATGAAGTCAATTCTAATAACTAATATCCATAAACATAACTCGAATCCTCATTGACCATTTTTAAAATGCATTAAACAAGTCATATATATATATATATATATATATCATAGTTTGCTAAACGTAACAATGATTTTATTCAAAAAAAAATTTCGTTCGAGCATTAAATGCACTTTTAACATGTCTCCATATGTTCGAAAACAATTACAGAATCATTGACTTTTGATTGGAGAAGAAACGGGTGGGACATTAGGATTTGAAGGTAGCGGAGAGATGTTGTAGATCTTAACATCCATCTTCTTTGCCGCACATGGAAAATGACAAACACAATGTACAAAACTTAGGCAACTTCCGACGGCTTCCAATCCATGTAACCTAACACACTTGTAGCCACATCCATAGCTGTCGCATCCGACTAAAGAAAAATTATCTTGACATGGTAGTCTCGCCATAAAACCTACAAATTTATAATTCATATATCCTTTAGTTAATGATTATACAATTGTAAAGGTAATTGTTGTAATGAAACAACCCTCGATCCACATTGTTTACATTAATATATACTATGAAAGGTACCATTGACAATGAGAAATGGAAAGTTACCATTGAACATGAGAAATAGAATACATATGATGAACCAGATAGACTTTGTCATGTTGAGTTCTCGTGTGATGTTTATGTGATCGTGATAGGTTGTGCAATGAGCTAATGAACTACGAAGATTATATATAGGAAATAAGGTTGAAGTCCATGCATCTTAAACCAGAATTGTATTAATGTGTTGATACAATTATGGCAGCATGCATTCATTGTATTATTAGTCATTTATTTGTTGCTGTAAGTGTATATTTGTCACTATAATATAGAAATAATAGATTTACATTACCTTAAAGTTATTTTTTAGTTTTATTAAATCTGTTACCATTAATAATTATGTGTAGGAGATGAGAAATTTATTGTTCGTCGGTATATTTTGGGAACATTGTTCCCATGCATCTATTTTAATATTTTTTTAAAGTAGTTGTAAGAATAAAGAACCTGAATGCTCTAAATCTCCAAACAAGGGGTTAATATGAGCTATATTTGGATACAAAATACATTATTTATAAATTCTAAGAGCATTCACATCTCATCCTCTAGCTCTATCCACTAAATTACACTAAAAATCACTATATTTTCATTCTTTTTAACTAAATAATATTTTTTTATATCTTTATCATTACCCCCCCCCCCCCCCCCCACTCACACCACTTGTAAAAAATATCAAAAAAATGGGGTTCCCCCTAAATATACAGATGAACAATAGCATTTTATGCCTCATCCACTCATAACCTCTCAAAACCACTTTTTAAAATATGAGGGATTCATTCATATAAATTTAGTGAACAGGATTTGAATGCTCTAAAACAGAAATCATAATTCATGGGGCCCGAGGCCTTACAGAAAAAGTTCGATCAACTCCCTCATCTTTATCTGTCAAATTACACTAAAAGTCACTAATTTTTCTTTCTCCTTCTCAATTAAATAATTTTTATATTTTTATCATTCTCCCATAATCACTTTTAAAAGAGAAACTTGCTCGAAGTGTCCCTGTGGTTTGCTCATATTTCACCTTTAGTCCTCAACTTTTAAAAATTACATCTGTAGTCCTCAACTTTTGGTGTTTCTTAACTCGGATAGTCCCGGGAGTTAACGGATGTTAGATTATCTGGTTAAGTGGGTGTAAAATTACTAAACTACCCTTACTTTAATAAAAATAAAAAAATCAATTAATTAATAAAATATAAAGAGACCCCACTTAACCCCTTAGCTAATCATGTTTCTCCACCCATTCTTAGTGGGACCCACCCACTTTATCTTCCCCAACCCATCAACTCCACAAACCACCATCACCCATCTCCACTTTCACCATCACCACCACCGACAGGAAAAAAATGATAAGAATATGTAGGGTAGGGTTTAATGGAAATGGGAATGAGGAGAGGGTTGAATAGAGATTGATGTTTAAATGTTTATTCTTAGAGGATGTTGAATCCACATTGCATAATTGTTTTTTTTTGTTCTTACTGCTATTCGTTGTAATGTTTTTCTGTTTAAATTTCTGTTAAAAACGGCAAGAGTGTCTTTTTGGAATCATAAAGTGTACTAGGAGTATTCGTTTTTATGTTTCTTGGTCAAGTAAAACAGTGGCAGTATCCTCTTTGACATATATCTTTTGGTTGCCTTACCATGTGCCAGTATTGTATTGATACTGTAACAAACCGATCCAATGCCAAATAAGGGCCCACCGCGTTAAACTTTAATTATTTGGTTGTTTTGTTCCTTTTCGTTTTGGATCCCAAACATACTCTTGCCACCTAAAGCAGGATTGGTCCTTTTGTTCTTTTGTCAAATACTATGATTAATATGATGGATTTAGATAGGATATGTTTTGGTTTTATGTAAGGATGAAGTGGTTATTTCGGTTGCTTATTGAATTGCTACATAATATGCAGGATATATGGATGAATTGAGTGAGATGCTTCTTGAAGCAGTGGGAACTTCCGATGATGGAAGTGATTCAACAGATGATGAGTGAGTCATCATCGACCGTGGGTATGCTGGCAGGAAGCCTTCTGGTTCTCAAGATCCGTTGAAGAAAAGATTGTACCCCACAAAACGAGATGATGAACAACGTAGCAGTCATCGACGCGATGGGGGAAGAGCGCAGCCGGCTCATCGGCCATATGAGCAACATAGTGTGAGACCACGTCTGGCTGCTCCAATATGGTTCAAGGAGAGGTTGGTTGCTGGTAGGAAGCCTTCTGGTTCTCAAGATCCATTGAAGAATAGATTGTACCCCCACAGAACGAGATGATGAACACCATAGTAGCCTTCGACACGATGGGGAAGAGCAAAGCCGGCTCATCGTCCACATGAGCAACACAATGTAAAACCACGTTTGGCGGCTCCAGCAGAGTTTGAGTAGAGGTTGGTACGGGTAGAGGTGACAGTGGGCCATTTTCCTCTACAGCCACAACCATTATTTTTTGAAATCTATTTAGTGATTCCGGCGAATCGCTGGGTCGCTCACGACTGCGACAATAACTTCTTCGTCACCACAGGTGTTGAAATGATCTACATCGGAACCTCAGCAAGCATATCCATGACGGTGACCAGTTCATTTTTTCCCGGCGGTGGAACCAAAAGGACCTCCGCGATCCTAAGAGCCTCAATAGGGCAACAACGTTTTGTCTTTAGTCGTCTTTGGTCGTCTTTGACCGTATTGTTTCTCTCTCTACCTCCCCCTCTATCTCAAAGGACAGCGGTGCTACTTATGTGGTGCTGGTTTTCTAGTAAGCCCATATAAAAAAAATGGTTGCCGACCTCTCTCTCTCAACCGAAGTGATGGTAGTTGTCTGGTTATGGTTAGCAATGCTGGTAGTTGTGGTTTTCCCGGCAAGCCCATTTAAAAAATGGTTGCTTTTAGTCACCTTATATTTAAAATGTTTCATGGTACGTGGCCAAATAAGGGACTAAAGTATAAAACGTGGCTCATAAAGAGGTGAGGTCGTTTGTTTACCTAACACGTTTCATGTGGAGTTGTAAACGCACCATCCAATAACCCAACCCACTTTTGGAACACTTTATTAAAACAGGAAAAAAAATACCTTAAGTGCCGGGAATCGAACCCGGGTGAACCTAAGACAACCAATGAAGCAAACAACTGGACTGAAAATAACTTTGATGAAATAATAGAACAACAATGTTAAATACCTTAAAAACAGTCAAAGATGAAATAAAAAAACCAATAAGCTGGTGCCACGTGGCCCCAGCTACTATTCATCAAGCTCCTAAAATAAATATATAGGATAATTATCAATTTTATTATTTATAATGTTCTAATGATTATTTGACCCATTTGGTATATATTTATAGTTTAAATGTTGATAGTTGACCCATTTGGTATATGTTTGTAGTTTGACCCATTTGGTGTATGTATGTTTGCTAAATGTTAATATATGACCCGTTTGGTATAAATATATTTAGTAAATAGGATATTTGACCCATTTGGTATATATTTGTAGTTTATTTGTTGATAGTTGACCCATTTGGTATAAATATGTTTAGTAAATAGGATATTTGACCCATTTGGTATATATTTGTAGTTTAAATGTTGATAGTTGACCCATTTGGTATATGTTTGTAGTTTGACCCATTTAGTGTATGTATGTTTGCTAAATGTTAATGTTTGACCCGTTTAGTATAAATATGTTTAGTACATAGGATATTTGACCCATTTGGTATAAATATATTTGTAGGAACAAATTAATGCGATGATGGCGAATCCTTAATTCCAAGCGCAAATGTTCCATATGTGTAGTCAATTCTTCCAATCACAAAACTTTGGAAATCAAGGCGGTAGCGGCAATAGTGGCGATCATGAGGATAACGAAGACGAAGATGTTTAGGCGTTTTGTAAGAATGGTACAATTTATAATGTTTATGCTTTAATGTAAATATTGGTATATTTGTTTAGTTTTGTTGGCATGTTTAGACGAATGTTGGTTAATGTTGGTATGTTTATATATATGTAAATGTTGGTATGTTTGGTTATTATTTGGCTTGATTGTGGACAAAGCGAGGAGGAAAAAATTTGAATAGGAAAGCGAGGAGGAAAAAAAGACCTTTAGCGACGACTTGCCCAGAATGCACAGATTTTTGCCACGTGGCAAAAAATAATAACAAATAAATAAAATATTGCCATGTGGAAATTAGGTATTAGTGGTGTAACACCCTAAATCCGTTTTACAGAAAATATGCAACGGAAATACGGTCTAGAAAAATTTCTTGCTTTATAAACAATCTCAAATACTTGGAAAACATATCTAAGGGATATTTTTGGTGTTACATCTTTTAATTTATCTCATTACATTCAACATGTCTCATATTTAATAAGTTATGTGACCGTGACCTCGTACAATCCGCCTCCTTGCTCGATCTCCATCCTTTCCTTACTCTATTAGGTAGACAAGACAACCTGCGATCACCAAATAACCGTTTCGTTAGTTCATTTAGTGACTTAATGCACATTACTCAAAATGCGGAGATAATATCCATAGATACTCCATGATCTCGTTCCAACGCCTTTTTGCAAGTTCGGGGGTGGTACCCCGAACCAAACCCACAAGTTTCTTGCATTTATATATTCATACCTGCACCTTCATTATCATTCTCATAACAAAGGTTAATAACTCCACAATTCATAGAAGCATATAATTTCCGTAATTATCCCACAATTCATACAAGCATGCAATTCTCTCATATAACTTACTTGACCCGTTATGTTACTCTTTCTTCGCTATTCTCTAAGACAAATACGACGTTTCCAATCCTATACTCAATCTACGCAATATTTACCAACCCTTACATACATGAAGCTCTCACTCAAACCCGAGTATGAGTACCCATATATACAACACATTTTGAATCTACATAAGCACGACAATCTACTTACCGTATTTGATACCATCAAACAACGTATCAATTAAACTACACGCACATGTATCATTCCGTACTAGATCATATTTGCAAAATCCAACATTCCTATTACTTCCTACACCATACCTAGCATTCAAAAAGTCCAACAATGCTTGCCGATGCGTTAGACGCGAATAAGGATTGCACGTATAAGCTAAACATCAAGATACATGAAAAACGGACAATACTCCAGTGGGGAGCGCATGCTGGTGCACAACAGCGCAAGGTGCGCTGGCCACCTTGCACCCCCTGTTTAACCACATCAGAAGGTCAGCGCAAGCTGACAAGGCACCAGCGCAAGGTGCTCTGACTTGCTCTGACCTTGCGCCCCTGGTCGGTTTTGCTACTAACTTTGGGATTTTCGCACAAAATCAAAGATATTGATACCCCAAAGCTATATTCACTTAACCTTAGCCATTTTGAAGCCTCAAAAGACATATTTTTATCATCCCATTCGGTTTGTAACATTCATACAAATCATTTTGCTAAGTTATATACCTATCAATAACTCATTTGTTCTCGAGCATAAATAAACTACATTTAATCCATTGCTACCTTCCTTACCTTGGCATCATTATTAATGTTCCATCCTTTCATGATTCCCATTCCACTTGCACACATAAATACACGTTAAGATTCATTATCCTAAATAGAATAAGAATCACTTACCTCATGTCCTCCAAGTTCAATCTTGTTTATTTGTTTCATCTTGACCCATTAGCTTCCGATGCTTGAGTCCATCATTCCTATCCTTTCATATCATCATATTCACATCATTGTTAGCATACATGATCATATCACACTAACAACCATTCTCAACCAAATATCACATTGACTTTCATTAGTCAACTTCTATCATATCTAAAACATACATTCACAACCACATTTATTCTCACATCATGTAATACCACTTATTATCATATATGTCTCATAGTTTTAACATGTTATGCGTCACATAGTCTTTCTAATCACACAGTCAAGTTTGGGAGCCTAACCATGTTATTCTACACTATTGACTTGGCGGAAAGTCAACTTTCAACCATTCAAACTTTCTAGTTAGAAACATACATATTAGTGTACTAGACCATATGAACTTCACCATAACAATATTCTCATATATTTCGGAACACATACAACCATATATCACAACGGTTGTCATATACGTTCATACATTTCCTCACATACATACTAGGGCCTTCATAATCTCCAACTAGCAACATAGCCCAAGAATACCTCATAACACTAAATCCCTACATGAATGCTCCCTAGAACACAATTCTCATGCTAACCCACTTTTCAATTATATTTATTATCATACTACTTTCATACTTGTCCAATCTTGCCTACAATTTCACAAGTTAGACTAATCTAGGCATTTCATCAAACACTTGGTGTGCATACAAACATTTAAAACACAATGTACAAGCATTTCATGCATACTTTCATAGCTCATAACATAAATCATCATATTTCTTCCCTACATTACATACCATTCATTCAATAGTTATCAACATAGCAAATCATCACTTTCTTTTCAATGCACTCAACAATTAACTAAGAATGGTCTTGGATTACACCAAGATCAAGACCCACTTTCATCATAAGTGTAAAACAATCTAACTAGTACAAGAATCAAGCATAGCCTTATGTAGTATCATGAATTATGGTTCCTCTAATGTCTATCAACATCTAGACACCTCCATTCTTCCTTGATTCACGTTTTTATACACACCCTAGGTTTCATCAACTCCAAAATTAAGCTTAACATCAAAATCTACCAAATAGAAGGTACCTTTGGGTTTGATTGACCTTAAATCATCCATTTCTGGCTCATGCAACGATTTCTCCTTGATTTCTCACTAGATTGAGCTTGGTAGTTGGGTTGGGGTTGAAACCCCTTTTTCTTTTTCCCTGATAATCGACCAAAACACACACCAAGTGTGTGTTTTTGGTGTTTTCATCCTATTTAACACTTTTTAATATGGACTTTGGGTATTTGACAATTTCCACCTCCAACTTATAACCTCTTGACTCAATATCATTTTTATTAATCCCGCCCATCAACGTCTTTAAATGAAGCAGTTTTTCGGGCGTTACAAGGTGGCGACCCATTAGCGGTGACTAGGGGCATTAACGACGAATTTTTCCAGACGAGACTATCAGCGACGCCAGTTGCTGGTAAAGAGAAACCTTATAGTGGACATCTTGCAAGAGTCGCACTCTAAAAAGACTTACGGTAAAAAATGTGACTAAACACTAGAAACATTATAATGAAGTCAATTCTACTAACTAATATCCATAAACATAACTCGAATCCTCGTTGACCATTTTTTAAAATGCATTAAACAAGTAATAGATATATTATAGTTTGCTAAACGTAACAATGATTTTATTCCAAAATTTTTCGTTCGAGCATTAAATGCACTTTTAACATTAACATGTCTCCATATGTTCGAAAACAATTACAGAGTCATTGACTTTTGATTGGAGAAGAAACGGGTGGGACATTAGGATTTTAAGGTAGCGGAGAGATGTTGTAACTCTTAACATCCATCTTCTTTGCCGCACATGGAAAATGACAAACACAATGTACAAAACTTAGGCAACTTCCGACAGCTTCCAATCCATGTAACCTAACACACTTGTTGCCACATCCATAGCTGTCGCATCCGACTAAAGAAAAATTATCTTGACATGGTAGTCTCGCCATTAAAAACTAGAAATTTATAATTCATATTTCCTTTAGTTAATGATTATACAATTGTAAAGGTAATTTATGTAATGAAACAACCCTCGATGCACATTGTTTACAATAATATATAATATGAAAGGTACCATTGACAATGAGAAATGGAATAGTTACCATTGAGCATGAGAAATAGAATACATATGATGAAGCAGATACACTTTGTGATGTTGAGTTCTCGTGTGATGTTTATGTGATCGTGTTAGGCTGTGCAATGAGCTAATGAACTACGAAGATTATATATAGATATAAGGTTGAAGTCCATGTATCTTAAACCCAGAATTGTATTAATGTGTTGATACAATTATGGCAGCATGCATTCATTGTATTATTAGTAATTTATTTGTTGCTGTAAGTGTATATTTGTCACTATAATATAGAAATAATATATTTACATTACCTTACATTAAAAGTTATTTTTTAGTTTTATTAAATCTGTAACCATTAATAATTATGTATAGGAGATGAGAAACTTATTGTTCATCGGTATATTTTGGGAATATTGTTCCATGTATTTATTTTTTAATATTTTTTTAAAGTAGTTGTAAGAATAAAGAACCCGAAATGCTCTTAAATCCCCAAACAAGGGGGTTAATATGAGCTATATTTGGATACAAAATACAATATTTATAAATTCTAATAGCATTCATATCTCATCCTCTAGCTCTATCCACTAAATTACACTAAAAAATCACTATATTTTCATTCTTTTTCAACTAAATAATACTTTCTTATATCTTTGTCATTACCCCCCCCCCCCCCCTCACATCACTTTTAAAAAATATAAAAATATGGGGTAGAATAATGTCCCCCTAAATATACAGAAGAACAATAGCATTTTATGTCTCATCCACTCATAACCTCTCAAAACCACTTTTTAATATATGAGGATTCATTCATATAAAAATTTAGTGAACAGGATTTGAATGGCTCTAAAATAGAATTCGTAATTCGTGGGGCCCGAGGCCTTACAGAAAAAGTTCGATCAACTCCGTCATCTCTATCTGTCAAATTACACTAAAAGTCACTAATTTTTCTTTTCTCCTTCTCAATTAAATAATTTC
>JAUTDX010002403.1:0-66485 GCA_030844895.1 Ambrosia x helenae | reverse complement strand
AAAAATATTGGCGTTATACATATAACGCCTGACACCCATTTTTTCATTTTTATAGCAATATAGCGCCCATAAAGCCCCCCTGTAACGTGTTTGGGCGCTATTTTTTCAATTTCAAGCCCCAATAACGCCCCACTACACATGGTCTTAAACTTTTTTTTAGTCAATCGATCCAATATTCTTTTTCTGACAAAGCAAGGCTTAAATCATGTTCCATTTCACCTTTAACGATATATCAGAATTTAATCATTTTCTTTTTTCTAACTTGTAATCGTATATTGAAGTTGAGGCAATAAACAATATCGTAAACAATTTAGAACGTAGTGATATATTACAATATATTAATATGCAAACTACTTTGAATAGTGATTTTTTATTTAGACCATTTTATCATTGTATTTATAATGTTAAGTCTAAATAAATAACAAAAATATTCTCAGACCAGTTGGACCTGATTAGTGGCGTTTTTGTATTTAGCATCTTCTTGGGAGCAATTGGTCATTTCGTGTGTGGAGTTGGACATGCTTCTAAGGGTTGCAGCAGGAGGTGGACGCGTGTTTTATGTTCTTCATATTAAGCCTTCTCACCATTTCCAGTAACAAGCTTCTCTTTCAGTTCTCCTTCAACAAACCCATAAAAAACACACACACATTTTACTTTCTCTCTATCCACCGCCGCCGGTCCTTTCGGTGGTGCATTTGTGTCCGGTGTTCTCATCCCTATGCCGCTTTTTAAACTTCCACAATGTTCTTTCTCTACATCCTAATGGTGACCTACTTGCTGGTATATGGATTCGAGTGGGGTTTACAGCTAAGATGAACACCGACCAGCTGATATAGGTTCCGACATGGATCGGTTGTCTGACAAGGTTTTCGGAAAGTCTGGGTCTGCATGTCCCCAAACTGGTCATAATGTTAAGCCTCAACAATGGCCGATGAAGGGTACACCATTTAATCGGATTAATTTTTGTTTTTGGTTGATCGTTGTTGATTTAACCTAATTTAAGCAATTACCTTAATAAATTAAGAGTTCGGTGTGGATAATGTCCGTACGTAGTTGTGACACTCACCTTTAAATATTTTCGTAGGCTATTTTTTCATCAAGAAACAGCAATTTGAAGCCCAAGATTTGTGCTTTTTGATTGTTTCTTCATTTAGTTTTTGGTTTAGTCAGAATATATGATTGAAAGGTTATTTATGATGTACTGAATTAACTGCTCCATCAACACTTTTGTGGTGTCTTTAATGTGTTTCTTGTCATTGGGGCTTTAGTTTTTGTGGGTTTGGTTTCTGTTTGAAGGTTGTAAAAATTAGTCACTAATAGTGCGAGTTAGTGTAGGCTGAGTAGGAACTTTAGTGATCAACAAAGGAGTGGAAATAGCCGGTTTAGCCCCTACTACGGGTAAGCTTAGCCAACGCTTTTTACCATAAAGTGTAGTTAAATTATAGATGTCTTAGTCAGCATAAGTGATATTATAGCTTCTGATTAGAAGAAATCAAAGCATTCACATCTCTTTATTTTATTATGTATTTTATCTTTTTTGTGTGTTTGTGTGTGGGTGTAAGAGGTTTATAGTAACCACTTTTGGGTGAGTGTGGAATTTTGTTACACACGCAGGAAAACAGTAGAAACCAATAGGGTAGTAATCAAAATCTAAACTTCTGGGATTGGTATTTGTTTTGTAGGTGAATCATATGCTTGGAGACAACCTAAGAGAAACAAGTTACATGGTTGGATATTGGAGACGCCACCAACAATAGGTACACAATAGAGGATTGTCGATTGTGTCAATCAAAAGATCTTGTAGTCGTAAAGCAAACAAACAATTTTTTTTTTGTAATAATTGTTCGAGATGTTTGCCGGGTAGTTTGGAGCTAGCTATATAGGTTGTATGAAATAAATTTGCAAATTGTGTTGGATGCTTTTGGATTTGGGGTAAGAATGTATTGTTTAGCGTTTTTCTATTTCTGGTTTTTCATCGTTGGTTTAATTAGTTTCTTTTTTTTATTCAGGTTTGCTGCAATTTATCGGTTGGCTGCTTATAGTGTTCTTCAACTTGTGTCATAGTGAAAGAGCGATCATCATTGATACGGATGCCGACATTGGTATCTTTTGATTTTTGGCTTTTTGCTGTTCTCTTATTGCTTTAGCCAATTACGTTGGCTATTGTTTGACTATAGGCACTAGACCCAAAAATTTCAACCTAGCACAAGAAGCGCGCCTCTGGACGTCATGCGTCATGGTAAGCACCATCTCTGAAGTGCTGCCACCAGCAACTCTAGCGCCTTACGCTTGGGGCTTGCCTTACGAAACCAAGGATGATAGTGGTTTGTATGAGTCGTTAGATGTTACAAGAATCTTGATGTAGATTCTACCTTAACAAAATTAAAGTGTTAAAATGTTGTATACATATTTTTTTGGTTAATTTTAGTTGTTATCATATTACGTCAGTATCGTAGTGACAAATGTTTGCTATAATCAACAACTCTTTTCTCTGGGTCCTTTTTGGTCTACATGTTGATTTTCTATGGTTACACGTCATGGCATTGGCAATACGCTATAGTTACAACAAGAACTGTTGGCTTAGACTCTCAAATGAGGGCATTAAGAGTTCTACCAATATTTCTTTTGCCTGTCTTATCATCGTTTTTGTACTGGGCACTTTTTAGCTTCACAAAAATGCGTAAGTTAATATTTCATCGCTAATTTTTATGTTTATTTATCAAAATGTCACTGGACAGATTTTTTTTTTTTTTTTTTTTTTTTGCTTTCTCTTATAGTTGATGTTAGGGATCAGAACACCGTAGACAGGCTTCGGGCTGAAAGGAAAGAAAAAATTGACGAACTGAAAGAACGAACCAATTATTATATAACTCAACAACTCATTCAGGTACCAACTTAAAGCTGCTTACAGCTTATTATCATGCCAATTTGTATCATGTATCCCAAAATATAGCTGGCCAGATCACTTATTGTTGTTAAAAGGTCAAATGGTCAATACAAGTTTTATATGGTTGCAGAAATATGGCCCTGATCCTACAGCCAAGGCAGCAGCTACATCCTTATTCGCGTCAAAATTGGGTGCAGATTCTGGTCTAAAAGTGTTGTTAAAAGATGAGTTACAGCAGCATTATTCTGAAGCTACAGGTACGAGCCATGATGCTGAGCTGCCATTATAAATATTAGTTCTTTTTTATCCTCTTCTTTGATTTCTGTTTCAGATGGGGAAATGTTCGGTTACAATCTGAGGATCAAGCAGACAGGAAGAGGGCACATGTAGCGAGTCCAATTCTATGTTCATGGTGCACCGTCATGTGAGTTTATAAGAGATTGTCTTACGGGTAGTTTGGTACATAGACAAAGTTATCTTTCATTGTTAAAACTTAAAAACTAATAAATATTGGATATTGAAGATGATATTTGATTATGCAAGGTCACTCCTGCTAACAGTAGGTAACGTCATTTACCAACACAATAGCACCATAAAAAAAACTAAATTAAATGTCCTATGCGGGTTACGAAGAAACAACCCAAAGGGTACAAGACAATCACCTTTGGGTAACTTAACATCAACCGTCAGCAAGATATTGAATACGTTTTTGATTAGTTGCCGCAAACGCTAAACAACCATGTCATATATGATATCACACTTGATCTTAAACCTATTATTACAACTTTTAAAACGTGCAACCAAACTTTGTCAACTATTTGCAAGGCAGCAACCAAAATCGCGCAACGCGCGATTTAAATACAACTAGTTATATATAACAAACAATATCAGCTAATGGATATTATTTATAAATATTTCATTTTCTACATCATGATCTGTAAAGGTTTAAACACGTTAGAAATTAAATAAATACGTGCATATTAGAAATGTGAAAAATACAAAGAGAATGGATAAATAAATTGTGTTATGACAATGTTAAATGGCAATTTGTTCCAATTTGCTAGTTTCATACTTGTTCGTTTAAATGAATAGGCATAGACATGTAAATGAATGAAATAAACGAAAACAACTAAAAGAACGAGACACGTGTTCGTGTTTAATTGTTTTAATCAAGTGAACGAAACTTGTGTTCACATTCGTAAATTGATTAAATGAATGAGACATGAACGAACTTCCAACCAAGTTGTGCATGAACGGTTCATTGATGTTTGGTTCGTGTGTAAAGTTAGAATTGATTGAAAATTAAATAATAAGAAAAAAGTTACTGCTAAAAAGTTATAATTGGCTGACAAGAGAAATAAAACAAATAAAATTATACTGAATATTGAAAAAATTAACATATTTATAAGAATAAAAATTGAAAATGGATTACTTAAATAGAAATATTATAAAAGAAGGTTCATATGTTGGTTAAAAACAAAAGGAAAATACAAAATAAATGGAAAACACTAAATTAGTAAATAGTTTTTTAAGGAACACTAGTTTGGGAAATATTTTTTTGCACCCACACTAGTTTGGGAGAAAACTCAAATAAAATGCATATTTCACAATAGATATAAGCTTGGTTGAAAGTGGTAGCTATGTGGTGTTATTAAATGCTAATTTGCATAAGTTCGAATCTCTGGCCAGTTTTTTTTTTCCTTTCTTTCTTTTTGGTTATTTTTTGTGCTAACGTTTTCTTTATGCTTACTTTTTTGGTCACGTAAGTTTTTTTTCTCGAATCCGAAACTTGGGCGGTAACTTTTTTTACGATTTGTTTTTTATATATAGGGTTCTCAATAATTATATTTGATTGCTCTCACTGCAATGCGTTAGTTTACGTAATGATTTTTATTTTTTTCCATGAAAAATGTTTAAAATGTTGATTGATTTCGTGATTAACGAGCCATAGCATATAACTTTTTATTTTTTTACTTTCATGCAAATGTCAACGCAACATAAATGCGCGATAACTGAGTTCTGTTTACGCCAAAAGCGCGAGACAAGTCGCAATAACTAAACTTATGGTTTTACCCAATTCATTCCTTTACTTTAAAAATACTAACATTTTATGTGCCTATTTACGCATTGTGTGTAGGTTACGGATTGATCAGTATTACATTTCATGTGTTACTGCAAAGTTTGACCAGCCTGCGCGCCGCCGCAACGAGCGGCGGCAAAAATACTAGTTAGTTCTTGTTATGCATGTACTTTACAGTTTGCATACATAAACATATATGACATTATTTATGTGATTGCTAACGCATTTTTCTACATGGATTTAATATTTGAACTCCATATATGATGTGTACCGTTTAGTTTTTACTTTTTCCTAACAAACATTTCAAATCATAAACGGTTTGATAAACATGTTAATTATAAATACACGTAACAATATTTGAAGACATAAAGTACAAAACTTATCAATTTTAAAAATAAAGGACATGCGTTGAAATTTAATATAAAAATAAGTGGCAAAATTTGTTTTTTTTTTATATAGGATGACATTAGGACCTGTCTCTTTTTTGGATATAATAATAACTCATAATCTCTATTATTAAAGTTATTAGTTTTCGTGGAAACAAATCGGCTCATTCACAGTCTAAACTTTAAAAGGGGTCTAAACATTTTCTTTCTAAATTACTAAACTAAGTTATATTTTATTAACTCAATTTGTAAAAGTTGATAAACAAATAGAATCAATCAATATAGTCCACTTTTGGTATGGTGTGTCCATTCACTTAAAACATTTGCGACCCAGTATCCTCGACATATTTAAAGTTCAAATTACACCCAATGTTCTGTCTCGATTATTTAATAAATAATCTATTCAAGTGATAATAATGTCAATACGTCCTTTGATAACTGATATAACCAAAACTAAGACCATACGTAATGGTCCGCCAAAAAAAGCGCGGAAGGGACTTTTTAGCATCCATTTAACGCCCAAACACCACCCCCTTGAATTAATCGGGCGCTAACAAGGGCTACGCGAAATATTTCGCGGCGTGTAATCGATGGAGGAGTCCAATCATAATGTTCCACGTGTTATTATTATTATTATTATTATTATTATTATTATTATTATTATTATTATTATTATTATTATTATTACATTGGATTGAAACTCAAAGAAGAGGAGGTGGAGATGAGTTGCAGGTGGTGGGAAGAAGAGGAGGTTAGAGGAATGGTGGGAAGAAGAAGAGGGTAGAGGAGGTGAGTGGGACATGCTTGCTTTATTTTTTTATTTTATTAATTAGACCCTCCGTAGTGGGGCTCCATATTGGTGAAAAAAAAAATAGCGCCCCCCAACACTGAAACATGGGGGCTCTATTTTACAAAAATCAAGCTTGGCTCTATAATAATAGCGCCGGGTGTTTTCTTCCCCCTCTAGTCATCATTTGCCACATCATTCTCTCTCTCTATTTTATTATTTTTTTAATATAAAGATATAATAAAATATTAATAGGGGCTTTATAAATAAAGCCCCACCACTACACCCCTTTTTCACTTTATCTCTTCATGCTGACTCAGCTGCCACGTGGACCAATCAGAAAGGGGGGCTTTATATATAAAGCCCCCACTACGCATGGTCTTAATAAGAACAATTTTTTATTAATAAAACCACCGAATTATAGTTTGCTTTATTTTTTATTTTTATTTTTTTATTAAATGAAATATTTAAATAAAAAATTAGTGTGTTTATTAAATTTAAATAAAAAAATAATAAAATGGCATGTGGCCCACATGCCACATGTCAAAAAATATCCCCCACTCCAAATTTCACCCACTTACACCCCTGGCCACTTTAATGCCCTTTCACCCACCAAATTGGTCCCACATGCCACATGTCATAAAATGCCCTTTTAATGCCTCTTTAACCCACCAATTTAACTCACCATTACACGTGGGCTAACAAGTATACTTAACATTCGTGATAAAACTAGTTTATCGTATATACTGATTTTATATATATTCATCTTAATCATTAAGCAACACATACACATAGTTATAAATAAATATAACTTAAAATAAAGATAATTTTAAAACTTTGTCATTAAAAGACAATACAAGCAATATGTGCATTATTATCATTATATAATTTATCATATATATACGTAAAGGATCATTTGTGAAGACATCTTATGTGAGAAAAAAAAACCAAATAACATAATGATCAAACATTAAATAATTAATTTTTTCTATCATTAATTATCCTCTCTTTAATTAATTAATCAAAAACACTATGTCTTACACATATCACAATTCATCCTATATATTCTACACATATTCATATTCGCCCTACGCATAACGATATTCATCCTGCATATTGAAATTCACCATTTATTTTTCTTACACATCTCGAAATTAATCTTACACATATTACATTTCATTCTAAGTGCATACTACATTTATTTTATAAGGATATATTTTGAAAAACAACTATGAGTTTCATTTATTAAACTAGTTTAAGGGGGTAACAAACATTTAATATAAATCAATTTGACCATTTTTATTGGTTTAAACTTGTTCTTTTTCGTCTTACAAGAAATTTTCTTCTCATTTGAACCATCCACTACAGAATATACGTAATATATTATATGTGTACTTAGGGATGGTTAATTTCAAAAGAGGTTTTAATGCGAGAAGTGGGAGAAAAAGATTGATAATTCATTTTTTATCACTTTTAAAAAAAAAATAAGAACATAAGAAAAATTGTTGAAATGTATTGTTTATTCATCTATCTTGAAAATAAAAGAAATATATGAAGCAATTTCATTAATTTATATAACCTAAACATGTACAAATTTTGTGTAAGAACATTACCTACGCATAATGTAACACATGTCACTACAAGAAAACAGAGCAATAGCGGCGACATATGTCCATGTCGCCGCTATCATTTCTTCGCAAAACGTCCTCATCTACAACTACATGGGGGCGGATTGAATTTTCACCATGATAGGTCCATGTCGTGTATTGCCGATAGAAACCCAATATACGCACATGATATGACATTTTTGTGAAGGGTATTAAGCCAGAATTATGACACTTATTACACGGACATCTAATTTTGCCTTCACTGTCGACATATTGTTTGCTCGTCTCGATAAAAGAATTCAATCCTTTAATGTAATTAGGATCCGAACGTTGCAATTTAATCCAGCTTTTATCGATCGACATGATGATGTGACTGAAACATAATTTGGGTTTGAGGCACGATAATTTAAATGAAACATATTATTGGCACCTAAAGGGTAGGTTGCTAAACCCACTTTTTGAATACCTTATCTCATATATGAATGTGTATTACATGATTGTTTGTTTAAGAAAAATTTGGCAGCATTTCCCCTTAGCCCCCAAGTATATAATATAAATATATACCCGAGGAGCAAAGAGGAAACGCCAACCGAATCTTTCAAAAACAAACAATCATGTAGTACACATTCACATCCTAAATGAGATAAAGTATTCAAAAAGCAGTCCCAAAACGGGGACTACCCGAAATTAATTACTAAATCAATTTCGGGCGGGTATTTCTAAGCTCACTATGTTTTAAATGGGGATTCATTTTCGGGCATGTCTTTCTAGTCTCAATATGTAATAACATACAAATATAAACAAACATACACTCATACATACATACACGCATACATACACTCATACATACACATACTCATACACTCATGCATACACATACTCATACATACATACATACACTCATACATACACATACTCATACATACACTCATGCATACATACATACATACATACATACATACATACATACATACATACATACTCATACATACATACACGCATACATATACTCATTCATACATATACTCATACATACATACACGCATACATACATACACTCATACATACATACATACACTCATACATACACATACACATATACATACACTCATGCATATATACATACATACATACATACACACATACATACATACATAAAAATTAAAAAAAAAAACAGAAAAATATGTAAAAAAATAAAAAAAAATCAGAAATTCAGAAAAAAAATAAAAAAAACAGAAAAAATAAAAAAAAAACAGAAAAAAATATAAAAACAAAATACATATCAAAATACACACATGTATGTACATATCTACCTAAATACACAAATATATATATACACAACCTAATTAAAGCATAAAAATCTAAAAGAAAAAAACAATTAGCGGCGGCGACTAACCTTTAGCAGCGGCGACTAACCCGGATCGTTCTTTCCTACAAACACAAACAAATTATCAAAAAATAATAAAAAATTAACCTAAAAACAGAAAAAAAAAAGAATAAAAAACTGAAAATAAAAGAGAAAAGAGAAAAATCGAAAAAAAAGAAAAAGAAACTGGAAAACAAATAAAAAATGAAAAATGAAAAAGAAAATAAAAAGAAAAAATAGAAAAGAAATTAAAAAAACAAAACAAAGAAAAAAAAACGAAAATAAAAAAATACTTACGGGGTGGTTGTGCAGCGGTGGTGGGGGTTGTGCAGCGGTGGTGGTGGTTGCTCGGAGGTGGTGGTTGTGCAGGGGTGGTGGTGGTTGCTCAGAGGTGGTGGTTGTGCAGGAGAGGTGGTGTTCGGCTGTGGTGGTGTAGAAGGAAGGTGGGGAGGGCTCGGGGTGGTGGTAGAGAGGAAGGTGGTCGGCGGTGGGGCGGTGGTCAGAGGAGATGATTGGAGGGTTGGGTGTAAGGGTTTGAGTGATTTGGGAAGAAATGGAGGGAAGAATTGGGTTTATTTCCCGGTCAGAGCAATAGCGGCGACATGTCGCCGCTAATAATGTCGCCGCTATTGCTTTGTGTACTTTTAAATTCCAGCCCTTGGATCTCTTGTCAACCAACGGCCCAGATCTGTTGTTGAATTGCTCACCCGGATCTTAGGCGGGCGACCCGCGGCATGTCGCCGCTATTGGTGTTGCCGCTATTGCTCTAATTTCTTGTAGTGTGTGTAGGAAAAGGTTTAAACCTTAGAAAAACATTTGATTGCATTAATTTAATGAGTTTTTTGTATATATAACATAAACAATGATATAAAAAAGTAAAAACTTCAAAATATATTAACCATTACTAATAAAAAGTAAAAGGAAAAATTACAGAAAACGTCCTTTATGTTTACCTGTTTTTTCAGTAGGTGTCCTTAAACTTCAAAAGTGATGAGAATCGTCCTTTATGTTGTAAAATATTTCAAGTCTCGTCCTTTAGCACTAACTTGGTTAGATTTTTTGGTTAAATCCAATCATATGCATTGCACATGAGGGTAAATTTGTCTTTTTACTCTTTTAGGGACTAGTTGTGTAATTAACTTATACTTTGGTCCAAAATTAAAAAAAAAACAATTTACTCTCACAACCACCACCCATCACCATTGCCACCATCATCTACCATCACCACCATTGCCCCACCTGCCACCACCACTCCACCCACCTTCTTCCAATTTCCCTAACCCCTAATAAACTAATCTTATTATATATATTATCAATCACCACCCCCAAAAATATTATTATTATTATTACCTTCTAGGGTTTCATTCCCTTAACCATGAAAGTCTATCCATCTCCACCTAACCGAAACCCTACACTCCGTCACTCCACCGCCGTTAACAACCGTCAAAAGAATCTCCGGCGACTCCCACACATCTTCGCTAAAGTCCTCGAGCTCCCATTCTATTCCGACGCTGACGTGTCCGTACACGAAACCCCTAATTCCTTCCAATTCGTCGTCGATACAGACGATGACATTGGTACAGATGTAGCAGCTCACACGATTGAGATTGTTCCAGGCGTTACTAAAATCGTCGTCAGAGGTATGCGTTTGATCGGTAACTTTACTGTTCCGATTAATGAAGTGGAGGTTAAGGTGTGGCGGTTTAGACTTCCGGCGTCTACGTTGTCGGAGCTTGCAACGGCGTCGTTTAGTGACGGTGAGCTGGTGGTTACTGTGCCTAAAGCAGGATGAGGTTTAGGAAGAAGAAGGTAACTACTAGTTGTTTTGTTCTTGTACAGCAATGATAATAAGGATAACTAGCTTTTATCCCGGGAGTGTCCCGGGGTTGAAATATCTAATATAACACAATAAAATATCCAATATAACAACATAATTAATGATTTGCCAATACATGATTAATGAATAATATTATTATTATTATTTATTTTTAACAATTTTTTGCCATAAGTTATCATATTCAAATATATAAAAAAGGAATCTCTGCCTATGAAGTTATGTTTATTGTTTATGATTTATTAGTAGAGTAAAATATATTTGAAAACAAAACTCCACAAAAATAGTTGTTTTTTTTCTCCGTTTTTTATATAGCACTATGGTACTCGTTGGAAAGATAATAAAACGCTCGTTAATTTGGTGTAATTTTTTTCTTTAAAAAATCGCGTATATAAAAGATATTAACGTTTAAAAGTTATGGGAGGAAACATTAGAGAGAAAATTTAATTTTGTTTTTAAATTCTTATCTTTTCATAAAATAATTATAATATATATAGATTTATTAAAAAAACTCAAAAATTGAAAAATTCTACATGATGCCACGTGGCACATTCAAGGAGGGGTTGATGCCTCCATTGAATGACACATCATCAAAGTTCAATTATTTTATTATAAGTTATAGATAATAATAATAATAATATTGTCTTAATTTGATGGTGGATTCATTTGCCTAAATGTTTATCAAGCTGTTTTTGTTGTTGATAATCTCAGATCTATTTTCTTGTGATCAGGAAATCACTTTTATGGAATACATCAGCCTTCAAAAAATATGAAAGTTTATTATTGAATTTGTTTGGGCAGTGGATGAAGTGTTGCAGTTTATAGAAGCAATTCTTGGATTGCAAGTTAGTGGTAGATAAATAGCTTCAATGTTTAGAGAAGGAGGGTTTTTATAAATCAACTTAAAATAGAGGGTGTTCGAGGCAGGTTGTGGTGGTGGTGGCAGGTTAGTGGTAGAGGTGGTGGTGGTGGTGAAACCTGGTGGTAAAGTTGGTGGTGGTGGTGGTGAAACCTGGTGGTAGAGGTGGTGGTGGTGATGAAGGAACAAGGATGAAGGTATAGCCGTATAGGGATGGTTTTATAAAGAGGGAATGAAATCATGGGTAAAATGTCAATTATGCCCTCATGTGCAATGCACATGACTG
This sequence comes from Ambrosia x helenae, assembly GCA_030844895.1. Taxonomy (NCBI): domain Eukaryota; kingdom Viridiplantae; phylum Streptophyta; class Magnoliopsida; order Asterales; family Asteraceae; genus Ambrosia; species Ambrosia x helenae. The sequence continues at coordinate 54,393 of JAUTDX010002403.1, read as the reverse complement.
GATTTAACCAAAAAATCTAACCAAGTTAGTGCTAAAGGACGAGACTTGAAATATTTTACAACATAAAGGACGAATCTCATCACTTTTGAAGTTAAAGGACACCTGTTGAAAAAACAGGTAAACATAAAGGACGATTTCTGTAATTTTTCCAAAGTAAAATTTAGATTTCTTCTCACACTTCTGGCGTTAAAACACCATTCTAAAAATAATTTAACATTGTGTACTTATCTTTACCAAGGCATATGATTGTTATGCTAGGCATATTTATATAGCTATTTAAGTTATATGATTATGTACATTCAAAATTCAAAATCTACGTATTTAAACTCTAAAGAAATAATTAATAACTACTCGTAATAAGTAGTATTGTAATTCTACGTACAATTAGTAATCTATAATTGGAGTACAGAGATAAACTAGGATTGAGAAAGTAATTAGTTATTTAAATGGAGAGAAGTTTATAGGATTAAAAAGTAACCAAATATTTGTCTCTAATTTAAAATAATCAATTAAATAAAATTAAATTTATTACTTTCTTTTCATCTACTATCCACACTCTCTATAGTTATATGTAAGGGCATTCATATTTAGTTCTTTATATTTGTGTAAGACAAACCTTCATATTTTGATAAGTGGTAGTAAATGGTTGTGAGTGAAAGAGAGAGGAAAATTACTGTTCATCAGTAAATTTAGAGGAGACACTATTCATGCTTCATAATTTTTTAATATTTTTTCAATTGGTTGTGAGTAGATGAGAGATAAAAGGTAATAATAAAAGTATAAAATAAGTATTATTAAATAAAAAATGAGAGAAAAATGTAATAATTTTTAGTGTAATTATAGAGATGGAGATGAAGCGCCGTTCAAAAAAAAGAGATGGAGATGGAGCTACTACCGTGAATGCTCTACTGTCATTTATCACGTTTTTTTAACATAATGTTACATAAGTGGAAAATATAAAATGATCAAAATGTTATACAAGTTTAACAGATTATTTAATCAAATATAAAATTCAAAATTTCGTGTCTAATAAGAGATTTTAATATTATTTCAAATGATATTAAACTTAACTTTCATTTTTTACGTTCGATATGTCGAACATTTGTACATTTAATTCTATTCTCGAAGTAAGGTTACATGAACTTGTACCTAAATTTATGATCCGAAACTTAATAGTAAGCTGTCTATGAACCTTTGGGCTGACGGTGTGGGGACGTTCTCGGGTTGTCTCGAGCTGTCTTATACACGCTACACCGCCTCTCTTGGGCGTCCCCGTCTCAAAAGTCTCCAACAAGACGAGGAGGACGGCCGAGGTGCTTTAATTATTCGACCATTGGATATATAACGGTTTTTTTTTTAATAATAATTAGTTTTTTCATTAAAACAAAATACGAAAGTTACATCATAATAGCAGGTAGACGGGCAACAAGCTGCGCCGCCACCCCTTTTTTGAATTGCAAACCCTAGTCTACTAAAGACAAAACCTTGCCCCCTGGGGATGAAACATTGCTGTGGACGACCCGTTGGACCCTGGTCAAGAAACGAATAGCTTCTGGCGCCAGGGAGCCAAAGGTGTCGAAGGCCAGAGGGATAAAGACATGTTGGTTATCTGCACAAGCTTTAGCGTGTTTACCTACTTTCTTTGATTCCGCCTTTCTTGATGCTTGCCCAGCTACGAACCCTGTTTCCCTTACCCCAACCAGCGGAGATACCCCGGTGAGGTCCACACAGGCATGTTTTCCCCTCTCCCATCCAAAGACAAGCAGATCTGCGGGTAGCAGGGTGGATCTCCCTTCCGTGGGGTCTGTGAGGAAGTTTACAGGGGCCTCCTTTTTGGCAGAGATCCCAGCTCTTCTCAAGATATCCCACAAAACGTCCCTCACCCAGTCATGCCGATATTTGAAACCAGGGAGCTCCTTGCAATGAACTGCATGCTCCCCGTATTTATCCATGCAAGTTTTACGGCAGATGGGGCATGTTTCATCTTCCGGGTACATAGGGATCATCAATCGGTACTTGAGTATAGCCCTGTACTCTACTGCAGACATGCATTGACCCAAACCCTCAATCGGGATAACGGTCAAAAAATCCTGAGCATGAGGCCCCTTTCGGCATTCAATCACCGCCTTCTGGCGAGTGGACAACTCAAAAACTTCTCCCAGGCTCTGAGCAGTTTTGCTAAAAAGAGCATTCGCCAAAGTTTTTTGTGGCTTTGGGGGGGCGGTGTCCTTGTTAGAAAAAACCGCCAATATCAAAGTCCGGGAGATAGACATTTAAGCGTTCGAGCGCCTGTTGATAGTCTGGGTCTAGTCTAATGACCCCACTGTTTCGGAGGATATGATCCTAAAGTTCCCAAGACTGAGCTCTGGACGCCACAAAGGCATAGACCCCAACATCTCGAGCTGAAAGGAGGCCCAAACCACCTAAACGCATCGGCAAGGATGCCAAACGCCTTTTTACCCGCACTGTATGTTGGTTGTGGTGACGTGGTGGTCGTCCTGGTGGTGGTTGATGTTGGATAAGAAGGAGGTCGTTGGATTTTATTTTATTTTATTTTGTGAGTATCCTTCGTCGAAAGAGAGGGGATTTGAGAAGGGAATGGGGATAATGGGTTTTTAGATGAGAGAGGGAGAGAGAGGGAGAGGGAGAGTATTGACATGATGGGAGTGCAAATTCATGTTATCTACAACGTTTGGAGTTAATGGTAAGAGCCCTAACCCCAATTTATGTAGATTTCGAAATCCATGAGTGGCTGAGTTTCATCTATGTTACATTAGAAAGCAAAATACGTTTATTATTACTACTGAAGCTTGTGATGTTTTGCGATAGTACTAGTTAAGATAGTTTGTAGGTGTTTTGAGGTTACTTAGCTTGATGACTTACGTGCGAAATTTGTAATCAACATGTTTGTATAATTTGTTTTGTTATTTAGTTTTAGTACGGATGTTAGTAATTACTTTAAATTTTCGTAGCAAATTCGGATGTAGTCACTTTCGATTTCCTGGATATATTTAAGAGAATTGGATTTAAAATGTTTGTCTAACATACCATTATTGAATTTCAATATAAAAATTGGTAATTCCGTTGTAAAAATGAGAGTTGGAAAAACCTATCACACGTCATGTAATGTGCATCCATCAATACCTCTAGTTTTTTAAACTACCCAAATAGGTAAATATATATATATTTTTTTGCATCTACACCTATTTAGAAAAGAATTCCATTGTTTTGTACAGAAACGGTTATAACTTGTTAAATTTAATATTATAATATTTTAATTGATTAAGTTATTTACAGTTTCGTGTAGATATGTAGTTCCCATCATAGCACACAGCTTAAAAGTGGTTTAACCGGTCATACCAGACAATTCAACCAGCTATATCGGCCCGTATGAACGGGTTTTTAACATTCTATGCTACATCAGTATACAAAATTAATGTAAACGTGATGTTCTATTTATATCTTTTTTACTCTTCAGTGGTCAAAGCGGACTTACCTCTTTTTAACCAATTATAAGCCTTTTAGAGGGTGTTTGGGATTGATAAAAAATGACTATTTGTGGGTATGCCATGTTAAAAATTTAGAAATACTATTTATATACAATTCATGTTAAAAGTTAAGAAATATTATTTAAAACGATTCATGGAACTTTATGATCAAAAGAAGTTAATAGTCAGATTAAATTAATTCTTGTAAATACTTGAATTAATTTGTTTAACATTCTATTACGTTAACGGGTCTAGATTGGTGAAGATCGGCTATAAGCTTAAAGTTAACGGGTCAAATTTTTCTAATCTGATCCGTGGTGTGGTGGGGGACGGTTTAAACATAAAATTTTGGATCGACCCGTGGTTAACGTCGGAACCTTTAAAAGATAAATTCCCTAACTTGTTTCGGCTGGAGGAAAATAAACGCTGCACGGTGGTTGATAGACTTGGTGATCGGTCAGATTCTAATAGTATTTGTTGGAGCTGGAAACAATATCCTCACACAGTGGTAGAGATGATTGAATTGATTCAATGTCACAGAGACTTAGCTATGTTCCAGCTCAATGATGGTGCGGATGGTTGGTCTTGGATGCTAGGTAATGGTGATGCTTACTCGGTCAAAGATGTTCGCCTTAGGTTGTATGCCAGTGATCGTCGAGAAGATAATTTGGCGCTAGAGTGGTGCAAGTGGATCCCGAACAAATGTAATATCTTTATGTGGAGGGCAAACTTGGATAGGATTCCTACTAAGTGTGCTCTCCAGAGACGGAATATTTTTGTTGGGGATACTTTGTGTGGTCTTTGTGGCGATTGTGATGAGACGGTAGACCATTTGTTATCAGGTTGTATGGTGGCTTGTGGTGTTTGGGACGCTATCGCAAACTGGTGCAAGATTCCTCGTTTCTTCGTGTTCTCTTGCTTTGATGTATTTCATATTTCAGATTCCTTACCGTTTGCGCAAAAGAAGAAGGAGATATCTACGGTATTGTTATCATTGCTTGTTGGCGCATGTGGAAGGCTAGGAACGATCGGATTTTCAACAACAAGACGGTGAATGTGGCGCATATTATATCGGATGTGAAATCGTTCGGTTATCTATGGTTTAAGAGTAGGCATAAAGAGGGTTTGTTAGATTGGAGAAATTGGTGTAGTTTTGATTTTAACTTGATGTAATTGGTTTCCTTGTGTGGTTCGTCTCCTTCTTGGAGATGTTCCTCGCGGGTGGTGTTTAATGATATTTGCCTTCCAAAAAAAAACCATTCTATTACGTAGTTATAAAATAGTATGACCTAGAGTTAGGGCAATTATAAATTAAAAACCACCCTTAGTTACGAAAACCAAAAAAACCCCACCATGTGGTCATGCTTCTTCCACGTTTAAACCTTTGAATTTGAGTAAAAGGGTATTATAGACTATTCATAACCTTACACAACATTCTAAATCTTAACACATCTAACAACTAGGATGTTGACCAAAACATCTCTCTACCTTTTTTCCATTCACTCCAACAAACTTAGATACACATCCACAAATTCATCTTCCACCTCTATATCATATTTTTCCTCTCTTTTTCTCTCATCTTTAACTGTGATTCCACATTTTTTATTTATACCTAAATGGATTCTCCTAGTCAAGCTACCCAGGTCACACATGATTAAGTTTCTAGAAGATAATGGGTTTTTTTGTTTATTAGAGGTGTTACATCGTTCGTTGGTTTCAGATCTGTACTTTCATATGGTCTGATTGTCGTTTGAACAAGGGTGGTACGCCGGATCCTGTGACGGGGATGGTGGTTTAAGAGGATGAACAGCGGTGACGAGTCAACATTCAGTTGATGATTCACTACAAAAAAAATGCCATTTTGTGACATACAAAAAGTGTCACAAGAAAACAGAAAAGTGACACTAAAGACCCTTATAGGAATGGGTGGCACACAAAACAAGTGTCACTAGAAGCACTAACACTAAAGCCTTTTAGTGACACTTTTTCAATCTGCCGCACAAAGTTTTTAGGGCTTTAGTGACACTTTTTTTTGCTATAATATAGAAAAGACTTTTGTGGCACATATTTTGTGTCTCTAAAAATTGATTCTAGTTACATATCTATACTAATTTTAGTGACACTTATTTTTGCCACAATATGAAAAACCTTTTATGTAACAAATTTTGTGTCAGTAAAAACTGCTTCTACTTATATATATGTACATTATTTAGTGACACATAATTATACCACAAAAATCACATTATTTACAATTTAAATATAAAACAGAAGTTCGATAAAAAATGTAAATATAGAAATCATAATATAACTTCAATAATAATTTCAATCCGAAACATATTTCAAACGTTTGCAAAACAATATGTAAGAAGTAACATATCCCAAATTTCAAATAGTTACACAAAAAATCAACATTCTTTTGGGAGAGAATTCCACTATCATAGGACTTGGCTTTAAAGCTTCTCGTGATATCTACCCTGCCAGCATCAACCATATAAATAAGCATTAGTATTGATTCAAACAAAATTTCAAAGTTCTTTAATTTATGAAACTCATTGTTCTTAATTTAAAAGAAAATCGTGTATAACAAATGGCCGGAACAACTAACAATTATACAAAAAAACCAACATATAATATAATATGCAGCCATTTATAACTAGCCCAAACACCTAACTATACAAAAAAACCAACATATTACCTTAATTTCAATGTCAACAAGAACTTCAAAATCAATTGTCCAAACGTGCTTGTTGCTCTGTAAAAGGGAAAGTTTAGGATGATCAATTTCATAGCAAGATTACAACATAAGCACGCCCATTTAATATTATGTAGTTAAAATGTAACAAGAGTAATTACCGTTATCATTATGACTTCTTGAAGATGATATTTTGTTAACTCGTAAGGAGTTGTTAGGGACCAAAGAACCAATATCCGGGACGTAATGGTTCATTTATGTAATTACCTGCATGTTTATATTGCTAAAAACCAAAGCCAAATTTGTATTGGGGATATGTTCTTAGATGATGTAGCCATAGCATTGACAGCACTCGACCTATACGCTCCATTTTTATATTAGTGAATAGGGAAGTTTAGGGTGTAAAGACTAACCGTAACAGTAGAAGCAACACGAATTAATAAATGGTTCTTAAGGAGTAGGAATTGACCGCAAGAATAGAAGCATCATAGCTCCGCAGCCTATGCAACAAGGAACTCTAGCCTTTTATATATCACTTCCAGCTCTTGTGCAATTCCATCATTCTCGTCCAGAAGCACACATAAGTTAGTCACAGGTTTTCCATGTGCATTCGCACACATAAGTTAACTAAAAGAAAAACTGACACGGTCAAAATTGGGCATACAATTTATTTTATTTAGATTATTTCAATACTAGGTTAGAGCCCCGGGTGTACACCCGGAAAATCCCCTAGTCAAATGAAAAACCCTATAACATGACCTTTAATGACATTTTATAACATGAATATAAGTATTTGTTCGATTGTAGTAGTTGGTATTTAAAGACTGTTTTTTTGTTTCAAAGGTGAAGTTAATAAAAAACGGCAAATGCTGAAACGACTATTAAAATCGGCCACATATTAACATTTTCATTGTTGTCCTCCGATGTCCAATTGTCTTCTGAATTATGCACCAAAAACAGCTGAATGACAGACTGTTAAGCTGCAACAGCAACAGTACGCTATACTGCTTCAGCAACCTGCAGACACCAAGAGCAGCTGCAGAAAATGCATGTTTGGTAACCCATTGGTCCGAAATTCTATAACAGTGAAGCGTTTATCCACGGCTAAGTTTATGACCGATCTATCGATAAAACGTTAGTATGTACCAAACAAACGTCAGCAAAGCAAAAGTTAGCAATTAATCCGTTGTGTGCGGAGAATGCAGTTTATATAATTTGACCAACAAACACAATCAATTATGTTGAAGAACATTCATTTGAAAGGCAAAAAGTTGAATGTTCAAATACAAAGTTAAACATTTATGTAGTTTTTAACAATCTATGCACAACCATAACATATTAATCTATTAGAAATACTACAATTGTAAAGATTTAACATTTCATTTAATATATAAAACTAACCACCTTAATTACATTACTAAGATAACTCAAAATCATATTCTTTATAAAGAGAGATATGAAGAGTAGGATCGTGTACCTTAAAGAAACGGAATAAGACATATGAAGGTGAATATAAACTTTCATCGATTTGTTCATTAATATACCCGTCCAACGGACGGGTAGTGCAAAAAAATTATATAAAAAACTTATGAACATTATACTTCTTTCTTTTGGTTTGCTACCACTACAATTTAAAACAACAATTCCGATATACGATTAGTTATGGTTCATGTAACATGTATTATACAAATATCTAACGGTTACAAAATATTGATGTGCATTGTATTTTTTGCCTTAAAAACAATTTCGATCACTTGATAATAAATGTCGCGACATAATTTGACCATTCTTCGCGAATTCCATCCATATCATCATCCTCGTACGAATCCACTCCTCTCCCAACTTTAGACACCAATTAAATTAATACATTAGTCGTTGATGTCCAAGTATCCAGCTTAACATAAACAATGGCAAATATAAATTCAGCTTAATATAAACATTGGCAAATATAAATTAAGAAGCATAAGTCAGATCCACTTTTGCAGCCACTACACTTACTCCTCATAATCCTTGACGAGTCGTTGACTATATAAGCCCAACAAACCCCAAATATCAATATATTAGCAGCATTATCATCCAAATAACTTTGACAACAGATCAATATATCAACAGCATTATCATCCAACCAATACAACGGTGCACGGTTAAAACAACATGATTTTTATTTAAAACATTTTATTTAAGTAAACCTTTCAACATTAATATTAATCTATATGTAGATACTACAAATGTACAAAATAACATTTTAAGTAACCATGAACTCCATGGAATTCATCACCCAAAATTACCCTGAACTGAACTATAAAAGCGTGAAATAATATTTAGTACTAACCATGAACTCCATGGAATTCCCCACCTGCTATGAGGCGAGCATAAACGGCAGACGACAACATGTGTTTGCACTTTATCCAATCCACCAGGCCACCACTATTAGACATCAAACACAAACATAAATTTTAATACATATAACAAATAAAAGAACAAACATGTTTCTTATTGTGAATCCATTTCGTATTATAAAAACTTTACTTTGCTTGATGTTGGAGTAGGAATGTGAATGACAAACACATCTGTTACCAGGCCCACCACTATTAAAAAAAAGAGTGAAGATACATAAATTTGAATACAAACAACAAATAAAAGAACAAACATGTTTCTTACTGTGAATCCATTTCATGTTATATAAACTTAATTTGCTTGATGTGAATGACAAACGCCTACCTATGCTGTAAAAAATGCACCGATGCAGCGCCTAGGCGCTCAGGCGCAGCGAGGCATGGCTGAAGCATCCGGCATGCTTATTTATATAAACGATGCTTATTTAGCAAAGTTGCTTCACATATTTTTACCACTTTAATCTAACAATACAATAGTAAAAAAATTAACTTTAGATAAGCGAATATATATTGTTTTCAGCAAATCAAAAGAAAAACATAAAAAGACTCTGTTCTAAGAGGATACATATGTTTGTAATTTACATGTAGATGTAACATAAACCCAATTTAGACATGAGGTGCCATTATGCCCGTATTCTATAAAAGGAATTATTTATAATGTATTCATGCCAACAGTAGCATGGCTAAGATTTCAAAATGAATCAAATACCAATGTCATTAAACAGAACACAGTTATGATGCTAAAAAAATTCAGAAAAAAGACCTTAAATGGCTACAAAGGAACAAATTTAATAAGTGTATAAGTACGAAAGCCGTGAACTTCACAGGATGAACAAAAGATAAAATGAAAAGTGATCGAATCCAAATTGTTAAATACTTGAATAAGAGTAAACTGAATCCACTAAACCGAAAAAATGACACACTCATTTTCATATTCCGATGTATATCAAAACATGAGACTTAAATAAACTACCAAAACTATGCTATTACGCTAAAAATCATGTATGCAAGTAATGATATAATAAAACAAAAAAAAGATGTGAGTTTTGATTTATGACGTACTTGATAGATTGGTGGCATCTGTCAAAAAGAGTTGAGATGTTAGATCTCGAAGAATCCCAATCAACAGAAGCAAACATAGCAGAAGTTTCAATAAGATGATCAGCAAGTCCCTAAACACCAACTGTTTTGCATGACATGTTGTAATGATCAAACCCAAAGTTTATGTCCAACCAATTATAAACTACAGACTACAAATTTTTATAGCCTCACATAATCAGATAAAAAAAAGTAAAAGTGTCCAAAATTACCATCTGGGAGCATTTGGTTGAAGCATCATTTATTGTCTCGACAGATTCCTTAAAGAATAAATTCGAATTTGTGTGACAAAATGATTCATGGCACAAAATACCAAATGTGACAATAATTGTGTTAGGATATGAAAACGGCGAATACAAATTTAGGCACATAAGATGGAACATTGAGGTTGATATTTCAGTATAACAATCAATGATTTAAGCTTCCAAAAAAAGTTAGCATACCTCACTTTGGTAGAAAAAATGATTTTATACATAGTTCATGTTTTGAATCTACTGAAATAAATAAACATTCACACGCCACACAACGCCATAAAATAAACCTAATAAGTAGTTATGCAAATGTGTCTTGATTGTAGTTCCTACATTGCGTCATATTTGAATTGGTTTGACACTCTTAATATAATTTTGCGGGTCAAATTGGGTTGCATGTTACTATTTTACCATGTCATACCGGATTGAAAAAATAAATTGTTATGCTGTTACGTACCAGCTAAAATGTGATATGCAGCATAACCATCTCATCAATATTTAGACCAGCGATAATGTGATGTGTAGCAAATAGCATCTTATCAATTACCAGAACTCCTAAATCAATTACCAAATCTACTAATGCGAGATTAAAATGACCACATCAATAAAACAGTAGCGGAAAACAAAAAGAGATAAAAAAGAACAATAAGAAAGAAGAAGATACCTTGTCGATAATCAAGAGATGCAAGATTGCAGAGGTGGCGGTTAGAGATGAAAGATGGTGGTGGCGGAGACGCGAAGCGAGGTGAAGTTTCCTAGGGTAACAACACCCAATAGATTATATTCATATACAAAAGTAATTCACAAATGCTTTTACATAACTTTAAAAACATTTAAGAAAAAAAAAAAACCTTTTTTACATTACTTTAGTTGTGTACCCACCTTGAACTCAACATAGTAACTCCTCTCCCTAGAATCTCATGAGTTGGTAAAGGATACTGAGGCAAATTTTGTTTTATAAAAAAAAGATGTTAACTAAATAACATGGAATGATGAAATAACAATAATATACATATTCAAAAGCCTTGCGAGTTTAAACTAAAAAAAACAGGTCAAATTAAAAACTTTGAAAAGGTTTAGCTAAAGTGGTTATATAGATTTCTTACCAAAATCTTATATTGTCTCTTTTCCTATCAAGTGCTCTCCCCTGCCAAAACAAAAGCAAATGCAGCCACAAACTTCACATCAGATTGATTAATTAACTTTGAATGCAGATGAAAAAATTAAGATGAAAAGAAATAATAAACACAACGAAATGAAGTTCAAACCCTAATCACTTTCGAGATCTAAATCATTCTGTTATCCTGTTTGTGACTGATATTAATGAAAAAGCAACAAAAGAAGAAGAAAACTGAAATCAAGATACGCGCACCTTGCAGTGACATTCGTCGACATATTTCGACAGCTTAGCAACGCGACGTCCTCTTCTTCATCTGACCATATCAAATCCAGCCAAAGTATAAACAAAATAAGTATACTAACCTTGATTGAAAAATAGTGAGTATAAGATAACCAAAACCTAATCAACAAACAGATTAGCGGTTACTGTGAAATAGGGGGGGGAAAATCAAGCTGGGGAAGATGGATCTGTAGGGCGATGCGTTTGAGGAAAAAAAATAAAACTGGGGAAGATGGATCTGTAGCGGCAGGTTTGAGGATAAAAAAAAGAATAAAGGGTTTTTATATGGTTGGTAAAGAATGTTAGATGGGTCAACTTAGGAGCTCCATATTTGAGTTGGAGCCTAGGTGGACACCTTATGAAGGCTCCATTCAACCCAAGTTAACCTCAATTATTATATAGATAGATATGACCTTAAATAAAAATAAGACTCGTCCAGAAGCAGCCTACAAATCATTCAATGCCACCAGCACATAAGATGATGAATGACCACCTTCATAATACCTAACAGACAACCGAATCAACAATAACAAGCCATTTGCAAACAAAAAAAATAGTTGAGGTGACATCAGAAACTGAAAACAATTTAAAGACTAGGTCAGTAAAGGACCTAACTAGTTACAATATAGTACAAATCTTTCATTTGCTTCGGTTTCTAGCTTACTCAATTCAATTTCACATGACTAGAATTCTTATGCACATGTCTTAAAAGCAATATTACATGAGGCAATAGTTTCCAGCCCCTATTGATGTTAACCCAATCAAAATTGAATAAAACTACTTATATTACCACAAATCGGTAAGGTTTTCTTCCTCCGATACATGGTAATAATGTTGCAAGTAAGGGGATAGATAATGATAGGAATCGGTTCGAAGCTGACCCACTGTCTTGCTTCTTCCTGTAATAATACACTCAACAAGGGAGGGTTGGAGGCCCACACTCAACAATCAACTTCTAATGTTGAAGCTACATGAGTACATGACATTCCTAATTTATTTCACTTGATTACATATAGATAATCAACAAGTTGTGTTCATATGAAACCATACCATTTTAGCAATGTAGCATATGATCTATCAGATATAAATAGCAAGGCATAAAATGGTATGTCAAATGTACACCTAAAAGTTTAATGCTCTAGTAATTATAATTCAAAAAAAGATAAACGTAAGTTTTCAATTCAAGTTAGGTTCAATTTCATATTACATTCACCAATTATAAGAAAATAAAAAAAATTCCTACAATTTCAACAGAGAAAACAAATCCCTAACCTCGATCAGTATTTACTTCGTTAAGAAAAACTAGTAATTCACCCCGCGCGTTGCGGCGGTATTTCTACATAATCAAAATGTTGTATACAGTAGTACAGTACCTTTGTAGTACGCGGCTGATGTTCGTCAAGGATGGCGATTTTTCCCTGCATATACTGCAGTGCTTTGAGATTTCAGACCTGATGAAAATAATCTATGTTTCAAAGTTATGTAGGTGATCACATACTTAGACTATCCACTGTCGCAACCCAACCCAACCCAACCTAACTTATCATTAAAAAACTAATTTCTCTCTCTTCCACCTACACAACCCAACCCAACCAATTTTTTCACTCACATTCACAACTCAACTTAAACTAATATTTTATTAAGTAAATTGATTTATAATTATTGTTTTATATTCTAAAAAATATTGTAAAATATGAAAAAGTAAAATATATGATTATTTTAAATTTTAATCTTTCAACCGGTTGCAACTTTGGGTTGCAAGAACAACCAGGTTGTCAAATTTACATTTATTTTTTATTTATTTTTGTTTGTCTTTTGTGAAAGGTGGCAATCGGTTGAGGGTATTGATCATGATAGTGCATAGCCTTATGTCTCAAAATAGTATCGTGTTGCAGTTTTATTGATTTATGTAACAATGACAATAAAATAGTGAGTTATACAAAAGTAGTTTTTGGTCATGTAAGGCATTCAGTGTAAAAGCTCCTGGGCATTAAGTAAATAATTTGTGCTTTAAAGGTATATGTTGACATTGATAACATAGTCATATTTGTTTAAACATAGTCATATCCATGTAAACATTTCCATAATGATGTGAAATACGCTTCATGGGATGGAATATGAATTGTTGACCATCATCTGCCTAAACTACTTGAATAAGCTTTTAGAAAAGTATAAATAATTATTTGTTTTCAGTAAAGAAGTATAGCCATTGTAAACTATTACAAAAATTCAGTTTTAGAGAAAGCCAATTCAACTAAAAAAATCAACAACATAATCTTATGCAGCAATGCTTCATAGTATGTTAAAATAAATCACCATATCCAGACCAAAAGTCAACCCTTCAACTAAAAGAATTCAGGTTCTGATTTACCATATGATGTGAAACAGAAAATTATAAACCAACCATTCACAAACCAGTTGACTTAAGTAATGGTAACTAACCATGTCCCAAAGACCTGCACCCTGTTGTCTGGCTTGTTCTTCGACGCGCAATAGCTCGGTATGCTTAGGGGTCACCTCTCCTTTAGCCTCCTTAACCTGTAATCAGTAAGTGAAAACTGAATATATGTTGGATGCAAAGACAAAATCATTAACTATTCATGCTGGTTAAGGAATTTAAACTACCTTTTCCCAGCCATGTGTGACAACCTCAGTTCCAACATTTGTGGTACTAATAAAGAATTCTCGGGAGAAATTTGGGACAATGTATTTCGTTCTAAAAACATCCTATCAAACAAAGATATAATCATATAAAAAGATTATAAATTCATTTTATCATCATTTAATGATAAAATAACAGAAATACTTGATCCAATATTCCTTTTTGCAAATAATTATCCTTTTGCATCACTTAATAAGCTGGAAGTAAATCTTTTCGGGTCAAAACAAAATCATGTATGGTGAAATCAGTTAGATACCCTAAACTTTGTCGACATTGGCCGAAGCCCTGTCAGACAATAAACAATACCGTCACACGCTAACATCATATATTAAAATGTAAGTTTTTTATATATTCAACTATAGGTATATGACTTTTAAACCCGTTTATTTTAGCTTTGATTTTATGTTCTGAACAATGTATTCCTACATACCAAGAGTACACTACAAACCAAGAATACACCTAATAAAAGAAATAGTAACAAACTCGAAAAAAATTAAGCACACAGTATAATCACAAAATAATGCAAGATGCGACAATTAACACATTTCTCGGTTGTATTTCCACGGTTTCCCACAATGACTACCCTATAATATCATGTTGAAGTGTGAATCAAATGTAAACCAAAAGAGACATAGAGATCGATAACTTACAGTATTCTAGCAGCCACAGGGATCAAGAAGACTTAATGTGGTGTCTTTTAACAGAAAGGAGAGGTATCAACACGTTGAGTCCATGTTCATCATCCCTGCAGTAATTCTCATTTGAGATAATAAAGAAAATCCATCATCCAACATTAATTCTCGTTTGAGATAATTAAAAAATCCGTTGGATATATACAGATCTAAACCAAATATTGGTTGTGGCGTTTACAACACCAAACCCCAAACGCCGCCTGAAAACATCTCACCTTCTCGCCGGAACAGATCGAAAGCAAGAGATAAGGAAGATGGGAGAGGTGACAGGTGTAAGATATATAGAGAGAAGGATCGATAGGGTTTAAAACCAAAAAAAAAGGCATGAAACCGGCAACCGGTTACGTCGGTGAGTCACCAGCAAAGTTTCAATTGACTGGAAAAATAATGAGGGAAGTGTAATTGAGAGGGGAAGTGAATAAGTGATGGAATTTTGAGAGGAAACTATTAGCGGGATAATGAAATTTGAGAGGGAAAGTAATAGAAGGGTCGATCAAAGCGATGAGAGGGATGGACCAGTCCTTTTTTTAGGTTAAAATTTTCAATTTTTGGGTTTTAATTCAATAAATAACATTTTAATATAAAGAAATTAACTCTAACTTAGTTTTTTGGTTTGAATGGAAAGGAAGGATGTGTCACCGTGACATCGGGCGTTGTAGTCAATATCGAGCGTTGTGGCCATTGTCGAGCGTTGTGACCAAGGTCGACCACTCGACTGCCGTAGCCCTTGGCTCTGCCATATGCGTGGAAACCTGACCTTCACACGCCCGAAGGCACGACAGTGGATTAGTCTGTAAGACCTCGCATCTAATCCTAGTCGAATCGGCGCCACCTATATTCGTTGTTCACTAATGGGGAGAGTGGGAATTGAATCTGAGTCACAAAGAACACCAAAGCTTTCCCCCAACCACTCCACCACTACCTCATTGGCATCATTAACTTAGTTAAAAATTGATGTTAGTGGCACACGATTAAATGTCACTAAAGCATGTATCAATCAATTATGGCATGCCTAAAGTGTCACTAAAAGTCAAATTTAGTGGCATAATAGCTAAATGCTACTGAAAGTATGTGTTAAGCAAGTATGGCATACAAAAAGTGTCACTAAAATCCTAATTAGCGTCACAAATGTTAAATGCCACTAAAAGTGTGTGCCACTAAATGACAATTTTTTTGTAGTGATTTTGCGAGGTGTTTTTATTGAAAGAACCAGACAAAAGCTAACCAGGTTAAAAGGTGCGTGAAGTTGAATTGGTTTTTTTAAAAGGTGGACCGAGGTGTACGATGGCGACGAGGTGAACAAATATTTTTAGACATAATTTGAAATAGGTTTTTTTTATGTTTCTAATGTCATGTTCGAGATGAACAGGGCAAGATATATGTTTTTGTTCGTGTTATGGCGGTCTCGATCATCTGGTTTTCAAGATCTAGATCTTGGTTTTCGGTTGGAGATGGTGCTAGTAAAGGGGTCGTCTCATTCATTTTATTTATTTATTTTGTTTGAATTTCATGTAAGTGTTCATAAAGACTTGAATTTGTTGTGATTTTTGTATTTTTTTTTTTGTGTGAGTCTGTGTACATGGGAAGTGTGGAGACCATACGGACTTGGTTATCATGAAAACATATGTTTGAATTACACGTAAAGTTTTATTTTCATTTAAAAACATATGTTTTTTTTTGTTGTTTGGATTTATAATTTGATTTTTTTAGTGAGATAAGATGTGAAAACATAATGTGAAAACATATGTTTTTATTGTTGGGTTATAATTTATTATATATTTTTGGTGAGATAAGTACCTAAAAACATAGGTTTTTGTTATTAGGTTATAATTTATTATACGTTTTTGTGTTACAAACAATAACAATAAAAACATATGTTTTCACATTATGATCTATTGTTCAACATCCAATCACCCTGCATAATAAAGAGAAGAGAAAAAAATGCGTCAAGAAACATATGTTTTATTTATTTATCGTATCCATGTTTTATATCATTTTTAATGATATGTACAATTTACTTTACAAGAACAAGCACATTGCAAGTCATTATGCAGGCATCTTATATTTCAAACACGAGACAATTAAACTGTCCACATAAACATATGTTTTATGAAGGCTAATAAGCAAGTTAATCTAACATATGTTTTTTTCTACTTACTTTATCATAACTCATCCTATAATCAAAATATTAAAATACATTCGACTTGTTTATATAACACTAAATCAAATTTTTGCCCAAAAACATTTGTTCCTCATTCAAACAAAACAAAACTTTTAATAAGGGAATATGAAGAAACCTACACTACATCCCAGACACATTTTAAAAAGTGAAATCCAACCTTGAATGCTTTTACTATTTCAGTCTCTCTCTTCCATTGTTTGAAGCTTTTTTATCACTATAAGACCATGTGTAGTGGGGGGCTTTATATATAAAGCCCCCTTCCTGATTGTTCCACGTGGCAGCTGAGTCAGCACTGGGGTTTAATTCAAAATAGGGGTGTAGTGGGGGAAAAAAATTAGGGGGCGTTATTTAAAAAAAAAAAAAACCTATAGTTGGAATGATGAGGTGTCGTCATTGCATTGGCCAATCAAAAATCAAACCGGCGCTAAATATCTAACGCCCGAGATGTTTTTTGGGAAATGGCGCCACCCCGTTTTGGTGTTCCGGGCGTTATTTGTGAACATAGCGCTTCATCACGCCACGAGTACACATACTCTAACATGAAACTAACTTTTAGTTTTAAAAAAGAAATGATTTAGGTTTTATCTTTTCTCTCTATTTTATGCAAAAGTTGTGTAAGGGAAAAGATGATTAGACAAGGGAAAAGATGATTAGACAGCACACTATTTGAAGAGAGAAATTATTTTGTGTTGGACGATTTTACCCCAAGTTCCTTTTAGTTAACATCTTTATACATTTAAATATTCAAATAATTCTATAACCGTTGATCTAATAGAATGAATGGATATGATGAGGGTTTAATGGGTTTTGTTAACTGGAGGAGGTTTTCATTTTATCTTCCCCCCCTAGAGTTATATATAACGTCATATATAGGCCACAGCATTAGCATACTTTGCATCAGCCATATCACCCATACATGGCTAATTCTCCAAATCATTTCTTCAAAGTCATTCCACCAGGCTTGAAGTTTAACCTTGTAAGCTTTTCTATGCATCACACACTTGTACATTCTCCAATATTATTTCATTTACATGCCATCAAATGCATCTAATATTCATCTTCTTACACAGTTTAAACTCTATATATATCTTTAATAATTAGCATTTTTTTCAATACTTCAATAATGCATGGTATAAAATGAGTAGAGAAAATAGTTATAATAATAATGCATACTTTACCTATATATGACTTTACAGTCGATTCCAAAATCTTTTTTGACCAAGTTGGATGGATGGAGAGGCAAGAAAGCAATACTGAGACGAGAAAGTCACAAATGGCCGGTGCACATAGACGACGGAGGGGTTTTTGGTGACGGTTGGAAGAAGTTTGTGATAGAAAATGGAGTGCAAGAGTTTGACATTATAGTGTTCAAACATCAAGGAAACATGGTGTTTGACTTTTTTGTGTTTGACCCATCTGGATGTGAAAGACAATATCCAAATTTACCTGACGATGTAGAAGTCTCTCCCCCAGAATCTGATTCACATAGTAAGCTCTTCGATGTCTTGTTAATTTCTTGTATTTTTGTTGTAGATGAATTACTACCATATCATCCAAAAAAAAAAAACTTGTCCTTAAAATAAATAAAGATATGTTGCGTCTCTTGCTGGTCAGTTTGGGTTTGAAAGTGTGTTGATTGAGGAACCAATCATTGAGAAAGGGTTTGTCTCAAAAGGGGGAAGGTTGGTGGGAAGAAGAAAAACACGATTGAAAAGAAGATGGAATGAAAGTAAATGGCCAAGTATAACATTACCCTTGTCAAAAAAAGAAATTACCATGATGCCATGTTACTGTTTAAATAGCTCGGCTATAAATATATTGTAATGTTGTGTTTTTTCATTTATTGATCAGAGAGGTCGAAGATGCTGAATAAGCGCAAGAGAGCTGACTACTGTTCATCTCAAAGCAAAGATGATGACAGTCGACTTGATGACGATCATTGTTTTGTGACCATAATGACGCCTTACAATATCCAAACCTCAAGAGTGGTAAGATCATTTTAGGTCAAACACACAATCTCTTTTATGTAAAAGGTATATGGGGGTAAAACTTCTCATCCGAAACAAAACAAAAATTTGTCACAAACTTTTTGACACAGTTCCGATGCATTTTCGGTAGCTAATTTAAAAAACCGTAGTTTTTGACATGCAATGCTACAAAACTTTTGTGTTGTGGTATATCATTTATATATTTATGGTATTGTATTTGTATTTGAATTTGTGAAACAAGTTTCGGGATTGTATTTGGTTTTTTTTGTTTTTTTTTTTTTTTGCAATAAAAAAACTGAATTTTCTGTTTATTTTTCAACTTTTTTAAATAGGTACAATTTCATATATGCCATTGTAAACTTGTAAAATATAATATATATACCCAAAGTACAAGTTTTTCATGCATATTGTACAATGGTCCTAAAGCATATTTTGGGTATATATGAAATTTTGATGTTTTGCAGGGGTATATATGAGTTGTTTTCATCCAAAAACGTAGAAATGTTCAAAATAAAGTTTGTCACAAATACGTTGTAAAATACAAACTAAATATAATTGTTTTTATCCGAAGTCATTCGCAAACTAAGGGGAAAAAATTAATAATATTTTTCGTCGTAAATGCTTAGTAAAATCTAAATGATAGACCAGATAACCTTTTGACGGAAATGTATCTAAAACGTAATTAAATATTAAATAACTAGCTTTTATCCCGGGAGTGTCCCAGGGTTAAAATATCTAATATAACATAATAAAATATCTAATATGACAACATAATTAATGATTTGCCAATACATGATTAATGAATAATAATAATAATAATATTATTATTATTTTAAACAAATTTCTGTCATAAGTTATCATATTCAAATATATATAAAAAAAAGAATTTCTGCCTATGAAGTTATGTTTATCGTTTGTGATTTATTAGTAGAGTAAAATATATTTGAAAACAAAACCCCACAAAAATAGTTGTTTTTTTTTCTCCGTTTTTTATATAGCACTATGGTACTCGTTGGAAAGATAATAAAACGCTCCTTAATTTGGTATAATTTTTTTCTTTAAAAAATCTCGTATATAAAAGATATTAAAGTTTAAAAGTTATGGGAGGAAACATTAGAGATAAAAATTTAATTTTGTTTTTAAATTCTTATCTTTTCCTAAAATAATTATAATATATATATATTTATTAAAAAAACTCAAAAATTAAAAAATCCTACATGATGCCATGTGGCACATTCAAGGAGGGGTTGAGGCCTCCATTGACTGCCACATCATCAAAGTTCAATTCTTTTATTATAAGTTATAGATATAGATTAAAATTACATAATGATGGAAACGTGTCGAAAAAAATGTTAAATTTTATCTAAACTTTGTAAAAAAAAAATAGAAAGCGTCCCGAGTTTGAAAAATATAACTATTCTAATAATACTAATTGTAATAATTATTACTCTTATAAACATTGTTATAAGGTGACACCATGTATTGCAGTGTTGCGTGATTATTTTTCCTAACTTCTTTTGATGAAATATACCAATGGATCTTTAAAAGAGTAAAATTTCAATGATAGCATTTTGAAATATATATATATATATATATATATATATATATATATATATATATAAGTAACACAAAAACTAATATTATATATTATTTTCATAGCATTAGTTTATAAATGTTTTGTGCTTTATGATGTTGGACTTTGAGAGTTTTTTAAAAAAAATTGAATTTTCATTTTGATCCAAAACTTTTCAACTTTTGCAATTTAACTTTTTGAGTTGATTTTTTCCTTTTATAACATAGTGCTTTTCATCTTTTGTAACTTAACCCAAAACCTCTAATTTCAACTTTGATCTCTCATCTTTTTACTTTCACCTTTGGGCCCTCACCTTTTTACTTTCAACTTTAGGTCTTCATACTTTACATCTTTTGCAATTCTTCATTTTACGTTTTATTCTACAATTTATGAGTTAACACGCCACAACGTGAGTGTGAGGTTAAATGTTTTTTTGTCTATTTTTTTCTGCTTGAAAGGTCTATCTTAGCACATCTATTTTTCCCCTTTTGATAGGTTCATCGCAACGTGCAAGTCCTAGGTCGACTTAGTTATTTTTTCTATGCTATACGTGGATCTAATTTCTTCACATTGACACGGCGCAACGGGGGTGCATGGTTCAATCATCTTACGTCTACTTTTCGTTCAGTGTTATTTTTTTTTCCTTTTTTAACTTATTTTGTTTTTGCGATTTTCTCAGTCTTAGTAATCTCTGACAATTGTGTTACATTGGTGATGCTTGACATAGTTTAGCCCCCGCCACAACATAGAGGCCTTAATACTAGTTAATAAAGTTAATCTTAGTAGTAAAACTAATATAAGCGTAGAAAATTCCCTATGCCACAATTTTATTATAAATACGTAGAACACTGCGCAAGAAAAAAAATTTTGCTAGGATTTTGAAAAAAAAAAAACTCGATGTGACGGAAACCACAGTTTCCTACGCACTTCCGACGATAATATATATGCGTAACAAACTTCCTTTTCCTTGTGTTGGTAGCTATGAACAAATTTGGTTATGTGTTGCAGAATGTTCCAGTGAAACTTGCTAGATCAAACGGATTAATATCCAAAACAAGGCATACACAAATGGCTATAGTTGACGAAGCAAAGAGGACTTGGCCAGCCACACTCGATAACAAGCCGAGGCAAATTCATATAACTGGTTGGCGTAAACTAATGCTAGAACATGACTTGAAAGTTGGAGACACTTGTAGGTTTGAGCTAGTAAAAGCCGGAGAAGTGCCCGTTTTCAATTTCTATAGTACGTATTTCTCCAACTTTTTCTCTTGAATTCCGTTCACATGATATACAAATTTTATCCAAACGTTAAGTCCATCAAAAATGTTATTTTGTATGTTTATGCCTTAAATATAATTCTTTTGTTCACAGTATACAAATTTTATCTACAAACGTGACCTTAGGTCCATCAAAATTGATATATTGTATATATGTCAACACTTAAACTTTTTTGTTCACAATATTATACATATTTTATCTACAATTAAACGTGACCTTAATTAAGTCCATAGAAATGCTGTTTTGTATGTTTATACGTTAACTAGCTATAATTATTCGATCAGATCTTGGAAAGAAACCTATGATCAACAACCAAACTCAAGTAAGTAAGGAAACTGATTCCAGTACAGCAAAGGAGACTGCAGGCTCAACCCGTTACTTTACTTGTACTCTAAAGGCATATAGCAGGGAAAGGTCATCGCTGGTAACTTCTAACACCCATAATAAATCTTTTGTTAAAATGAAATAACGAGCTAGCTTAATTGTATGCATCATCTAATATACTTAATTAATATTGGGTGTCTTTGTAGTATCTTCCCCTTGAATTTTCAAGAGCAAATGATTTAAGAATTGGAAAAATGATTCTTTTAGACGATAAAGGTAGATCTTGGAAAGTTAAGCTTAACAAAGGCGGTAAAAACCGATTTTACCTTGGACGTGGTTTTAGGGATTTTTGGGTTGCGAACGGACTAATGGAAGGTGATTTCTACAAGTTTGAGCTAGCTAAGAACCAGAAGGACGAGCCTTGCATTGCCAACTTTTCATGTAAGCAATTGTATTTTTTTATCAATTATCATTTCAGTTGTTTATGTCTTCGAATTTGGTCCAACTTATGTTAGAAATCCATTTCTTTGTGAACTTTCGTGTAAACTACTATATAATTTGATCAATGTTAAGTTATTATATTCTTTATAGATCTAGGTAAGAAGCCGGTCAAGAACCATATTCAAGAGACTACTTCATCTATAAAGAAGGTGATTGGTTCAACTTTGCTTAAGAAGGAGAAATGCAAGCCTCCCATCATGAAAGGTACGTGATTACTTCGATTTTAGTTATAAGAAAATCTGCAAGCTCCTAATGATTCAAAAGTTAAGCTCTTTTTAAGTTTGAATACCAAAAGTTTGTATAAAGCGCATACAAATTTTCAAGCCTCGTCTTTAGTAACAATAGCTCCCAACTAATATATATATATATAATACATGTTTGTAAGCGTTTTGGGTCAAAAAAATAAAAAAAGCGCCGATGGGATTTTTTTTAAAAAAATAAACAAAGTTGCTAAAAACATAGGTAAATAGCTGAAAATGTAAGTCCAAGATCTTCTCTACCGGGTATCAAACAAACAATCGAGTGCGGAAAACAAGATTGAATGTGAAGAACAAAAGATTAAACAATATGAAATCCTTTTGTATTGCTGCTTCACCTTGCACACAATCTCTAGGATTGTATGGTACAAGGTGGTGGCCAGAGAATTACAAATGAGTGTCTAACTTGTCTAACCCTAGAATGAACTAGAAAATAACATTATATAGGGTCCACTAAAGCCTTGGCCCACATGGCCTAACCCAAGCCCATTAAGTAAACTAAGCCCAATTAACACAAACAGGCTTGATAAAGACAAGCGTAAACCTACTCAATTGCTGGGCCTTACAATATCCCCCTAGGTTTATGCTGTCTTTACCATGGCTTAGTAGGAAGAAACTTCAGTTCTTAATCTTCCGATCTTGGGTTCTTTCATCTTCTCTTGGAGGTAGCCTTATAGCTTTAATCATTATCAGCTTTTGCTTGAACATCTTGCTAAAAGAGAACGTGAGAGGAGGATTCTCATAAGCTCTTTTCTTTGTCAATCTTCTCTTTCAAGCAAATTCACAGGTACTTCTTCAATTGTACTTTCATCGTCAAAAGATGATTCACTTCAGGTTCTTATGACTCAAGTACATCTTCTCATTGTGGTGATTCATGCTAGTCAGCAACTAGAACTCTTTCATTCTGCATCAACCTCTGTTTCTTGATTCGAATCAAATTCTGCAAATTCTCATAATTTTATGAGCAAACAATTTATATAACAGAGGGTCCAGTATACGCATGAACACCAAGTACATCAGTGTACTTCCATTTTAAATTCTCAAAACCTGAATTTCCTTCGAGAATCGGTCAAAACTTCAAGAATGGTCAGTTTTCATAATAGATAAACAAATTAAAATAGAAATTCAAACTAATTACAATGCATCTTTTTGGTGAGCATCATGTGCAAGAAGATCATATCAGCTTTGTCAAAATGCAACACACTGTTAGTATATATGTTCTGGTTAACTTATTAAAGTGCCAGAAAGCAGTCCAAGATGATTATCAGCATCGTTTATCCACTTAAACAAACATACACACACGTCCTCAAGTCCGATATTTTTCTTATTTTCTTAACGTGTGTTAAACCGAAATAACTGTGTGTCCCATATCATGACATACCCCTGCGATCAAGGTATGCACAAAGCTTCTTCATAACAGGTGAGTAAATTGCTGACATCTGTATGTTTTACAAGGTCAAGATCATCGGTGATCAGGTCTGCATATATCTGGATGCAACAAAAAGACCAATGGATTCTCGACCAGGGTTAGGGCAAATACCAAATTTTCGGTATAAACATCGCTTTAGGCTTTTGATTTGTGCCTTTAGCTTGAATTCTCTTTGAGAATTTGGGTTTTGGCATTTCCTTATTGCTCTTTTAAGACGTCCTGACTGTGCCTAGGTCAGTATATATCTGGATGCATCAAAAGGGCAGCCAGGACATCCCCAGATGTATCAACAATTTAAAGACCTGAAATCTCAGATTTTGGCAATCTATCAACGCAAGATTTAAGACCATAAGATCATATACCGATGATGTGTTACCCACAAGTTACACAGTCCTTTATCTTTAGCATTAATTTTGGACTGAGTTCATTGTGTAGCTTGCCTGCCAGTACATCATATAATGGAGCTGCAATCACACTTGATTTAATTTTCTTTTCGATTTTAAGGTGTGACGGCTCAACAGCAGATGTACTATCATTTCTTCTTTTTCGCACCATGAAATCTCATTTTCTGAATTTTTTATTGTTTTTGTATTTTTCTTAAGGTATATCCCCCTAAATTTGTGCTTAAAATTAAAAATTTAAAGAACAAATTTACAACAAAAAACTAAGAAAAATCTTTTTGTGTTTTTCTAAAACCATTCTTGAATTAAAGACCAATTATGTTCAAAATTTAATGCATCAGGGTTTGAGCGTACCTCTTTCGCTGATTTTACCTCCATTATCTCCTTCCAAGGAAACATACTCATTGTTTAAGAATTTAAAATAAATGTATAACGGAGAGATATCACCTGTCATGTGCGTGGAACAACCATTATCAACATACCAGTAGTCGTCGACAATCCTCCTTGGATGTCCCTGCACTAAGAAAGGAGATTAGTTGAACATTGGTACCCAGGCCATCGCGGTCTTGGGCACTCCTGAAGCGTCAATGTAGGACACTTCTCTCAAGCACATGTCCCTCTTCTCATTTAGGACTGGTGGTGTTGCCCCCTTTGCTTTCCAGACTTGTTTAGGCTTAACAAGCGGTTTTGCTACTTTCGGAGTAGCAGCTTTCGGTTTCTCAGGTTGTTTAGACTTCTGTGGTTGAACAACCTTCCGCTTGCTCTTAGCAGCATTCCAATCTTCATCAGAAGGTTTAACTTTGGGATTTGCATTCATCCTTGCCTTAGGTTTATCAACCTTCATTGGCCTGGAGTAGAAGTTTTCCGTATGCATAACCCTCTGATATTGTCTGAAATAGGGCACATAAGGACGATGTGCACAGTTTCTTGCTATGTGACCGGGTCTTCCACAAGTGTAACATGTTTGCTTCTTTACATATGGAGCATAGCCCGGTCTGTTCGATCCCACTGACGAATGTGAGTGATGGGATCCGTTGGATGATTTGTTTGCAGGCTTCTTAGTTTTTCTGCTCTGCTTAGAAGATCTTGAACACCCGTGTGAACAAGATTGTGCTTGTGATGTTGACTGTTTTTGAGCTTTATGTCTAACTTCAGGAACCTGTACATGAGAATTAGCACATATAGTTTTCCTATGTGGTGGCACATATTTATCAGTCGTGCCATTGACAGATAGCTCAGAAACAGTCCTTTTCACATATGGTATGGCATCTGCAGACAAGTTCGACTGTTTCACACAAACACCTGCATTGTTAGTGCAAACAATATCATCCCCCTCAACCTAAACCTCTACCTTAACTTCAGCTGTACATGAGGTGGAAGCATCAGTAACATTCACATATTTAAAATTATTGACTGTTGGCTTTACCACGCCCGTGCCAACAGTCTTGGATGAGGGATCCTCACATTCTTGTTCAGTCTCGACTGGCCTTGAGCACATAGATTTTTCAGATTCTGGCTCAGTCGAGGGTGTGATATTTGATTCAGTTGAGCCACTTGATTTAGAGACTTGTGGTGGCTGTACTGAATCCCCCGTTGACCCAGCTCCTCTTGAAGGCACACAACTGGATTCACTAGATGCAACTGATATTGATTTCTCAGATTCAGTTGCTTCAGGTGATTCACAAGTGGAGTCACTTTCAGAAGTTTGTGGGGCAGCTGACTCAACGGTGTCTTGTGCCCTGTACTCTTCATAGAGATTCTTGAATGTTTTCATGAAATCAAACTCAAAGGGCACATTTGAGTCTGATTGGGCGGTCGGTTCAAGTTTTAAAACAGTTTCCTTCAACATTTCATTTGATTTGGCTGTGTCATAGGAAACTGGAACTTCATCTCCTTTCACATCAAAAACTCTGTCAGTTTCTTTATTTTTCTCAAAATTTAACGTCTCGGACTGCTTGGAAGCATCTTGAGACTTGACAAAGGTTTTTGATGGGGCCTGCTCTTGCTTAGTTGGTCGGTTCTTAGGTTTAGAGATTTGGATAGGGGCCGATTCAGGTTTGGAGAGCTCTACTTGATCACTAGATGGTCAACTGGTTGGCTCTTCTATTGGAGGACCATATCCTTTAACAGGAAGAGCCAATAATTCTTTATCCGACATGGGAATTGAGGAATAATTTTCATTAAAGGGTGGTGGAATTTCCACAAACCCCAGACCTTTATTCCTCACTTCCTTTGGTCTGAACTTTAACTGAGTATTGATCATTTTTTCAACTTTGTTACTAGAACAATCGAATTTTTTAAAATGAAAATCGGCATTTTCAAACTTAGATTTTAAGTCGATCAATTCCGCGGTTAAAGTATCAGACAGTCGCTTGAAGTGTAAATATCGACACTTGTGATCACTCACCTCCTTATGCAAGCGCTTGATATCGAGTTTTTGCTGTTCGACCATTTCTTTATAGGACAGAAATTTCTTTTTCATATTCCAAGTGGCCATTTTCTCGTATTCAAGCTGCTTGAATGCGGAGAGAGTTTCTTCTCTAAACCCCTTAATTTTTAACCTGCATCGTTTAGTACAACATGATTCAGCTAAAATTTCAGCGTGTACCTCAGATGCAGATGGCACGTGGTCATTCAGTTGTGCCATGAGAGCTTGAGCGGTAGGAGCAGCAGAAACGGCAGGAGTAGCAGATGTGACAGGAGCAGCAGCAGGAGCGGCAGAGGCGGTGGGAGCGGCAGGACCATCGGGAATGACATAACAGCCTGAATCTTAATTCGATGATGGAGCAGCAGAATTGGATGAGCATGTTGCAGCAGAGGTGTTACTTTGAGTCTTCATTGTGTAACGCTCTTTGATAAGTGAGATCAACTCATCCGGTGTCATTTTGGACCAACTTGTTTCTGTGTAGATCTTCATGACATTCATAAACTAGCTGCATGTCGGTTGATCTGGTATTCTTTTTAAAGCGTACAGAAGACTCTTGTTGACCCAACGATTTGACATCAAGATCTCTGCATTCTTCATGTCAGACAGTAGTTCGGTAAATCGATCAATTAGTGCTCCAACGGTTTCACCAGCAATGTAACTGAACCCTTCTAGTCTCTGTTCGAACACACTATTTTGAGAAGACATCTTTAATTTTGAAAATAGTGATCCCCCAAAAATCTAGACGTTTCACCAAAAAAAAAAAGAATTTAAGACGAGCACCGGGCATCCAACCGTAGTCAACAAGTCACTCCGTGTTCAGTAAGGTCAATCCCCTCAACTTAAGCTTGTACACTCCAAATAATAATAATACTGCCACTATTATTATTATTATTAGTTGTCACTTCCAAAGATAATTGAGTGCAACACACTTATCTAAAAAGCTTATAACTTCCTGACACACTCCACTACTCACTTTATCTTTCAATTTTGACAGTCTCTCTAATCAAGGAAAAGAAAACGTTTCTTGTACTCTTCTATTAATCACCTTTTCTTTTACACTTCTCGATACTCTCTTACTCTCTCTCTTTTAATTAATTCCAACACAGAACAAAATAACAACAGCCCAAATCTTTCTTTCTCTGCACTTTATTTTCTTCTTAGACTAGGGGGAGTAGGTCGGGAGCCCATTCCCGGGCGGCAACACCGTCCCCTAGGGGCGGGAAAGGAGGGGCGGGGAGGGTGGGCGGTGAGTTTTTGCCGGGCGGGAGGGGGAGAGGGGTGATGAGGTGTCATGTTTTGATTGGCTGATTTTTTTTTTCTTTTTTTTATTTAACTTTAACACAATATAATATTATTCCTTTCACGGGTGTTTGAGTTGATGGTCTGAGTTCGAGGTGATGTGGCGGGTGAGTTCGAGGTACGGATCTGAGTTCGAGTTCGATTGGGTGTTCGACCAAGACAGGTGAGTTCGAACTTGAGAACTGAGTTCGAGTAGAAAGTTGAGTTCGACCTGACGCAGTGCTGAGTTCGACGTTAAGAACTGAGTTCGACCTTGAGAACTGAGTTCGACCTTGAGAACTGAGTTCGACGTTAAGAACTGAGTTCGACCTTGAGAACTGAGTTCGACCTTGAGAGCAGCTGAGTTCGACCTTGAGTTCGACCTGGGTGAGTTCGAGGTGGTGGTGGGTGTTCGAGGTGAGGATGGGTGTTCGAGTTGAGGTATGTGTTCGAGGTGGTTTTTCGGCTAAGTTATGGTTTCCGACTGATGACTGGTTCCCGGTTGACAAAATGCTTCTCGAGTAGCCGATGTGTTCTCGAATGGTGATGTCCGGTTGAAGCTGAAGATTCCGATCAGTAGGTGGGTCCGAGCTTGAATATTGTTTCCGATGAGCAGCACAGTTGTTTTTTTTTTTTATAATGCAAATGAGTTGTATGACAGCTGGTAGATGAGTTGACCTTAGAAAGATTGGACTGAAATCGAAATTTTAAAAAAATTTAATATCTTAACAAAAACAACCACCCCTAAAAATCCTATAATGGTGTTGATGGAAAAAGTATTTAGCATAATAGTGTTTCTAGAAAACTATTTACCACGATAGTGTTTTTAAAGGTTTATTTGTTTCTCACTCATATATATATATATATATATATATAAGTTAGCTGGTAGACATTAACTGCCATTAACCAAAGGGCTTGACGCATAGCTGATTCATGTAGTGTAGTAAATGTGTTTCTCCTCGATTGGCCAGGGTTCTAGTCTCATGGTGTAGTGTACCGGTAAAATGTTTTTAAATAAAAACTATTCTGCCACCAGACCTTGTGAAAGGAATTGGTTCGACACTGGTTAAACAAAGGTGTGCTAGCTCCCAACTAATCAAAAGTGTTAAGCTTCCATTTAGTTTATTATTGGACATCAATCTAACTATTTTGTTGGTTGTTTCAAATTATATATATCTGAAATATATATGTTCAGAGTTTCTATATGGGTATGAGCTTGGGCCTAGCTAGAGCCACGCGTATGCACTAGCAAGTATACGTGTGACCTAAATTACATATTGATCTGTCGCAGTGAATGTAGACTCAGCTCCATCCGGAATAGAAGACCATCAATACTACATTGGGAAAGTGAAGTCTTACTTCATAGAACAGTCGATGCTGGTAATTCGTGTAACATTGAATTAGTTGTCATTATAAGTTAAAATCAAAGTGTGCAATAATTTTAATTTGTGACATAATCCTGAAATATATCTCAAACTGTGGTGAATGTAGTACTTGCCAAGTAACTTTGTAGTGGCGAATGGATTACTCAACAAGGAAAAAATGATTCTCAAAAACGAAGATGAGAAGTCATGGATTGTGGCTATAAAGCACGTTGGCAACTGTTGTCACATAAGACGAGGATTGAAAGAATTTTATGGTGCAAATGGCTTGAAGAAAGGGGATCATTTCAAACTTGAGCTCATTAGCAATGGTGAAATACCCGTCGCAAACTTTTACGTCCAAAAGATCCATTAGTTACAACTGACAAAGCTTACCTTTCTTGTTGGCTAAAAGTACGCCGGTTTGTAGTACTTATTTTGACAAAACATTTGTGTTAAACCACGTCTAACTTTTGTAAAACACCTAAAATTACGTTTGTGGTAGCCATACCACCACCTTATCACATCAGCAAAACCATTGTTGTTTACCACCAGTACTAGTAGCCGCTCAGGTAGTTTTTATCATCTTACATACCTTTACTGACAACTATCTCGAAACCCTTTTAGTATATAGTTATAGAGAATAGCATGCTTTATTATGATGTTTGGAGATTATGAGAATTTGAATAAAATGTAAGGTAAGACCAAAGGTAAGACCAAAAAATAATAACAAAACAACTGCAATTATTTTCCTTTAAAATATTTAAATTAATATGTCATAATTCGCCACTACCATTGTGGTGGAGTGGCATGGAAAAGTAGGGTTCGAGCTTGGGGCTGAAAGGTCTTAACTTCGAATATGATCTCACCCGGGTACTACTGCAGCGGGCTTTTGGCGGGCGGATTTTCCCCCGTTCAAGAACTTGCAGACTTAGGCTACACTATAACAGAGTGAGCTTTTAGCGGCGACATAATTACCCTTTAGCGGCGATAGGGTCTTTAACGACGACTATCGCCGCTAAAGGTTCTGTCGAAATGCTTGGTGCCTAAAGCCGTTGGTGGCCCCTAAAGGGTCGCTGCTAAAGCTCCTTTTTCCACGTGACATTTGTTTTTCGATTTATTAATTTTTTTTGCCACGTGGCAAAAATCTGTGCAATCTGGGCAGAACCTTTAGCGGCAACATGTCGCCGTTAAAGATCCTTTTTTTTCTCGCTTTGTCCACACACGCATAATCAAACGAAATAATAACAAAACTAATTAACCAAACATACCAACATTTACATATATATAAACATACCAACATTAACCAACATTCGTCTAAACATACCAATAAAACTAAACAAACATACCAATATTTATAGTCAAGCATACCAACAAAACTAAACAATCATACCAAAAACGCCTAAACGACTTCGTCTTCGTCGTCGTCATCGTGATCGCCACTATTGTCGCTTCCGCCTTGATTTCCAAATTTTGAGATTGGAATTGAGATTGGAAAAATTGATTACGCATTTGGAGCATTTGTTCTTGGAATTGAGGATTTATCATCATGGCATTAAGGTGCTCCTACAAATATATTTATACCAAATGGGTCAAATATCCTATTTTCTAAACATATTTATACAACTATCAACAAATAACTACAAATATCAACATTAGCAAACATACATACACCAAATGGGTCAAATATCCTATTTACTACACATATTTATACCAAACGGATCAAATATCAACATTTAGCAAACATACATACACCAAATGGGTCAAACTACAAACATATACCAAATGGTTCAACTATCAACATCTAAACTACAAATATATACCAAATGGGTTAACTATCAACAAATGAACTACAAATATATACCAAATGGATCAAATATCCTATTTACTAAACATATTTATACCAAATGGGCCAACTATCAACAAATGAACTACAAATATATACCAAATTGGTCAAATATCCTATTTACTAAACATATTTATACCAAATGGGTCAACTATCAACAAATGAACTACAAATATATACCAAATGGGTCAACTACCAACAAATATATACCAAATGGGTCAAATATCCTACTTACTAAACATATTTATACCAAACAGGTAAAATATTAACATTTAAACTACAAAGACATACATGTGTAAATTGCGGTTGCGTTGGCGTAAGATGCGGAAGGCTTTCTCTCGGACAGAGCATAGGCCCAATCATGCGAACATGTCCGCGACGTCTGCCCAATACTTCTTCAAATATACCAACCTTCAAACACCCCAAATAATATTAGTTTTAACCTACTTTAAACCCAACAAACAATCGCAAAAACATAAAAACTAAACACGCATGTACACAAATATATACCAACCTGATCCAACAATTGAGAGCTGCTTCCTCCTTCTTCTTCTTCTTCTTCGGCGACCTGTTGACGTTCAGACTCAAAATGTAACCTTAACTTGTGTTGTATTTCACAAAACCGATTTAATGGAATTACATATATATATAGGATTGGGATCATTTGAGAACTCACTCTAGTTGTGAGAACTTGAGAACTCCAATCGACCAATCACCAAGTGCCACATCATCAGTTTTGTATTTTTTTACATTTGTTTAATCAGGGGCAATATAGTCTTTATACATAAGTACTTAAGGACATTTTGGTAATAATAACACCCCACCCACCCCATCCACCCTTTTAAATAATAATAATAATAATAATAATAATAATAATAATAATAATAATAATAATAATAATAATATTAATAGAAAGAATATCTCCTCTATCTCTCATTCAAACATCTGATCTCTCTCTCTTCTCTCTCTCTCTTTCTCTTCTTCTCTCTCTATTCTTCTGCTCTCTCTCTTCTTCTCTCTCGTTCTGTCTCTCTCTCTAAAAAAACAGGTGGGTGTCCGATGGGGTTGCAGGGCGCCGGTGATGGGCCGATGGATCTGCAGGTTGGATCTCGAGTTTTGCAGGTTGGATCTGGGTTTGCAGGTTGGATCTAGGGGTTTTAGGTGGTGGTGGAGCAGGGCTGTGGTGTTTCGAGGTTGCAGAAGATGGTGGTGGGGGCTGTGGATCAGGAAGACGAAGGAACGGGGAAGACGTCTGTGAACAGATGGTGGGTTAACGGCTGTGAACAGATCTGGAGGCGGAGGGGGTGGTCTTTGGTGGGGGTTGCGATGTTTTTGATGGTGGCCGATAGTGGTGGTGGTGGCTGTGGTGGTTGAAGGGTGGTTGGTTAGGTGTGGGGTGTTGTGGGGATGAGTTCGATGGCTGGAACAGGAAGACGACGACGGTGGAGGGACGACGGTGGTTCTTGGTGGGGCGACAGAGGACGACGACGACGGAAGATGAAGACGCCGGTAAGTATTTTTTTGTTTATTATTATTATTATTATTATTTGTTTATTTATTATTATTATTATTATTTGTTTATTTATTATTATTATTATTATTTTCTGTTATTGTTGTTATTATTATTATTATTATTATTTGTGTTATTATTATTTTTTTCTGTTTATTATTTTTTTCTGTTATTATTATTATTATTATTAAATCTTTTTTTATTATTATTATTATTATTTCTGTTATTATTATTATTATTATTATTTGTTTTGCAGGTGATCCGGTGATGGGGGTTTTGAAGGTGGTGGTCCGGTGATGGTGGTCCGCCTCTGAACAGATCTTGGTGGGGGGCAGGGGGCGGTGGACGGTGGTGGGATGGTGGGGATGAAGATGGTATGTTGTTATTGTTATTGTTATTATTATTAGTGTTTTTTATAAGATTTTTCATGGGTTACTTTTTTTGTGAAGATAATAATATGAGGAAGAAAGATGATGGGTTTTTGAAGAAATGATGATGATGTTTTTTTTATAGATGTTTTTTTATATATAAATAAAGTTGATGTTGTGGGATGTTTACACTGATGTAAATACGAATGTATAGATGATTGTTTTGGTTTTTTACACTGATGTAACATACAATTTTTTGGAGAAGTTTTGTGTATGGCAGATTTTACACTGGTGTAAATAATTACAACAGTGTAAATGATCCTCATTATATGTTTGTTTAGTTTTTTACACCAGCGTAATTTTGTATAAGTTTTGTGTATGGTAGATTTACACTGGTGTAAATAATTACACCAGCGTAAATCATCCTCATTATATGTTTGTTTACTTTTTTACACCAGCGTAATTTTTGTAAAACTTTGTGTACGGTAGATTTACACAGGTGTAAATCACACAGAAAACATGAAAGTTTAAAAAAATGTAAATTAATTAAAAAATAAAATAAAGTTTTTAAAAAAATAATTTTTTAATAACTGAATAAAAAGTTAAATCAAATAAAGTTAAAAAAATGAATATTTAAAAAAAAATTGTTCATGACAGAATATTCAGTTTCTTTTTTTTAAGTAAATAAATTGTTTAATTTAATAATTGAATAAAAGTATAAATAATATTTTATATAATTATTTCTCTCTCATGGGTATTTTACTTAAATACCCTTAAAGTACTTTAATGGAATAAAAAAATCCTTATTAATCAAGTACAGACAAAAAGTCCCATCTTTGAATCTCAACCATTAGATCATCAAGATCAATGGTCCAGATGAGTTCTATGGTTCTCACAACTCAAGTGAGTTCTCAAGGGATCCCATCCCTACATATATAATAGATTATAAATAAATGCTTACATAATTCTCTTCATTCTGAGTGGTATCAAACGTCCCATGCCTTCCTGTATGTCTAGTACGGTATGCTTCATACCGTTCGATGTTCTGTTTAACATTAAAAGTTAAATTATAAGTTAAATAAACATTATCGTTTATGTATTGAGAACAACAAGGACAAGCCTCCCGTTGTGAAATTTTCATGTAAGTCATTATATGTCTTATTAGATCGTTTTAGTTGTTTTCTTTATACATCTTTCACCAATCCCATCTTTCAAATTGTGTTATTCACATTTTTTTTATCTTACACCCTCTGTTTAATTTTTTTAATACATATAAATATTTATTAATTTATGTAGTTATTTACTAATTAAAACATAACACATAGTCTAACAAGTGTTGTTTAATTTGTATGTTTACACGTAATTTTTATCATTCAGATCTAGGAAACAAGCCCGTCACCAACCATACTCAAGTAAACAAGGAGACTAGTTTGACCATAAAGAAGGTGACCGATTCGGGTCTAGCAAATCATCGTTGCTTTATTTCAACTTATTAGGAACATTGTATAAAAAATTAGCTTTGCACAGATAATAATTTGAAGGTACGTGAGTAGATGGGCTCGTTGTAGTTATTATTGTATATTCATGTTGGTTTAAGTTTTCTATTCGTGCGCTTGAATACATATAACTGTTGAGACTAAATGGATGTTGACATGATATTTTATTAAACTTATATTTCAACTTCTTTGACAACAAAGTAGAAAAAAAAGACCCGAAAGTATCCATTACATTAACTTAGCCTAGACATAACCCGTTTTTTCTCTCAAACCAATTTGGTTTGAAAACAGGTTTGGGTTCTTTTAAGAAGGAATAAAACCGGTTTTGGCCAAATTGGCACGGGCTAGAAACCAGAATGTGCCATAAATAAACCAAACCTCCTAGAACCGCCTGGCGTTAGGGGAAACTAAAGCATTTTTCTTATTTTTACAATATTTTAGTTTTATGGTTTTTTATTAGTGTTATTATTACTATTTCGTCAACATTTCTATTTAACTTTCATTCAAAATTGGTTTGTCTCGTCGCGTAGTACGGGTTCATTTCTAGTAAACTGTCAATGGACAAAGTCTTAAGTATTACGTTTTTTTAACCGATTGAAATCTTTTAATACTTGGTTTCAAAATAGGTCTGGGTTCTTTTAAGAAATAATAAAACCAATTTTGGCCAAATCTGCACGGGATAGAAACTAGAAAGTACCATAAATAAACCAAACCCAATGTTGCAAAAGTCG
Source organism: Ambrosia x helenae (assembly GCA_030844895.1). Classification (NCBI taxonomy): domain Eukaryota; kingdom Viridiplantae; phylum Streptophyta; class Magnoliopsida; order Asterales; family Asteraceae; genus Ambrosia; species Ambrosia x helenae. The sequence continues at coordinate 18,764 of JAUTDX010002403.1, read as the reverse complement.
CTAGGTGCTCCCTGTTGAAAGTGTAATTCAAACATCCTCAAGGGGCAATATGGACGATATGCAAAATGGATGAGGAGCACGTGTGCATGGCCAGCCAGTTTAAGTTTTTGAATAAGTCTCTTGTGACCATTTGTTTGAGTCAATAAGGTGGCCGAGTCTCTAGCAATCAGTTAGGCTTTCTGTTATGTTTTCTATCTATTTAAAGGGTCTAGAGTCATAGCTTTGTATTCATTCACTTTAAGCATTGTTCACAATTACTAAATAAAGCATTCAACTCTTTTCATATTGTTGTTAATTTACTGCTTTTATACCATCAGTGGTATCAGAGCTTGGTCTCTATATCCTGTTTAATTCATTTCATGGCTGAAATCAAACCTAATAACACCCAAGTCATACTAGTCTTCAAAGTTGAAGGCTACGAATACTGGAGTATTCGAATGAGAACAATATTAAGAGCCCAGGAGGTGTGGGAACCAGTAGAAGGTGGAGTCCATGTTCGAGGAGATCAGGACAGACAAAGAGAATCCAGGAAGAAAGATGCAAAGGCATTGGCTATCATACAGCAGGGGATTCATGACAATCTTTTTTCAAGGATTGCCAGTGCTCATACTGCAAAGGAATCCTGGGATACACTCAAACTGGAATATCAAGGTGATGTCCAGGTTCAAGCTGTCAAGCTCCAAGGGCTGAGGAGAGACTTTGAAAATCTCTCCATGGGTGAGTCTGAACTTGTTGGTGATTATTTTTCTCGTGTAATGGAGATTGTTTGCCAGAGAAGGTCCTATGGAGAATTGGTTGAAGATCAAAAGATAGTGGATAAGATACTCAGGAGTTTATCAGCAAAATTTGACTATGTGGTCCCTTCAATAGAAGTTTCTTTTGATCTCACAACTCTCACCCCAGTTAGATTGATGGGATCTCTTCAATCTCAGGAAGCCAGAATGATAAGTAGGAATGCAGGAAAGGCAGTAGAAAAAGCAGATGAACAAGCACTACAAGTGATTCAAAGTCCAAAGAAAAATGAAGGACCTGGTGGAAGTGGCTCAAGAGGACGTAGTAAAAGCAACTTTAGAGGCAGAGGTAGAGGAAGAGGTCCTCAATGCTACCTTTGCAACAGATTTGGGCATGTTAGAAGGGAGTGCTGGTACAATGATGAGGCTCAGGTGAATGTAGCCACTCATGAAAATAATGAATCAGAAAATCAAGATGATCAGTACCTGTTCCTTGCCTTCACCACTAACCCAGAGGTTAAGTCATCTATTTATGATCAGTCTTTCTCTCTAATGGCTAATGTTACTCATGATGGGTCAGCCAGTTCATTGTGGTTCATAGACTCAGGATGTTCTAACCACATGACTGGTTCAAAGGGTAGTTTTGTTAAAATTGATGAATCTTTTAAGCTGTCTGTGAAGCTAGGAGATAAGAAAGAGATTCAGGTTGAAGGTATAGGAGAAGTAAGGGTTGTCACACCTAATGGGCAGGCCAAGCATATTGAAGATGTCTATTATGTTCCTCAGTTGGAATATAATCTTCTCAGTGTTGGTCAGTTAATGAGAAGAGGATATGCTTTGCTATTTGATGATGATGCCTGCATAATAATCAACAAGAAGTCTGGTACAACTCTAATGAAAGTCAACCTGGAAAAGAATAATATGTTTCTTATGGATGTGACTCAAACAAAAGTTGTACAGTCCAATAAAACTGATGAAGAGGCAAAGATCTGGCATGAGAGATATGGTCATTTACACTATCAAGGGCTGCAACAACTGTATAATCAAGGTATGGTTTTTGATCTACCTAGCATTAAAATTCAAACACAGTGTGAGGGTTGTATTCTTGGAAAGCAGCACAAACAACCCTTTAGTACTAGTAACTGGAGAGCTAAAAAGAAACTTGAATTGATCCACTCTGACTTGTGTGGACCAATGCAAGTTTCAAGCTTGGGGGGTAGTAAGTACTTCCTTCTGTTCATTGATGATTACTCAAGGATGTGCTGGGTTTATTTTGTACAAAAGAAATCAGATGTTTTTGCTAAGTTCAAACAGTTTAAAGTCATGATTGAAAAAGAAAGTGAATGTAGCATTAAGGCCTTAAAAACAGACAGAGGTGGTGAATATACCTCTAAAGAGTTCAACAAGTTTTGTGAAGAAAATGGTATTAAAAGACTTCTGACCCCCCTTATACTCCTGAGGGGAATGGGGTTAGTGAATGAAAGAACATGACAATTCTTGGCATCATGAAAAGCATGATGAAGTCAAAAGAAATGCCAAAACTGTTCTGGGCAGAAGCCACTGCTACTGCTGTCACTGTGTTGAACTTGTCTCCTACTAAAGCTCTTGATAACAAAACCCCATTTGAAATATGGTATGGGTACAAGCCTCATGTGAAGAACTTAAAGGTGTTTGGTTGCATTGCATATGCTCTATCACCTGCTCAGTTGAAGTTGAAACTAGATGATCAAGGTGAAAAATGTATTATGATAGGATATACATCTCAAACCTTAAGTGGTTATAGATTGTACAATCCTATTACAAAGAAGATATTGACTAGAAGGGATCCAAAGTTCATTGAAGAGGCCAAGTGGGATTGGAAAGGAAAAGACATTGAGAACAATTACATGTTCTTAGAAGACACAACAATTGAACAAGAAATGGAGAACCTTGAAGCTGAAACTGAGCATCAAGGTGCTCATAATACTAATTCAAATGTTGAGTCTTCTGTTGTTTCAGGTGATCATGGTGAAAGCAGCATGTCCAGCTCTCAAAACAGCTCCAATGAGGCTGTCAAGTACAGGAGCCTGCAGGACATCTATGCCAATTGTCAGTTTGCTCTCACAGCAACTGATCCTGTGTCCTATAAAGAAGCTGCTGACAAGAAAGAATGGCAGAATGCTATGAGAGAAGAATTAAGCTCAATCAACAAGAATGAAACATGGCAGCTAGTGAATCAACCAAAAGGTGCTAATGTAATTGGTCTTAAGTGGCTGTACAAGACTAAACAGGGACCCAGTGGTGAAGTGATAAAGTACAAGGCCAGACTAATGGCCAAGGGGTATGCACAGAAGCATGGAATTGATTATGAGGAGACCTTTGCTCCTGTGGCACGATTTGAAACAATTAGAATGATCATAGCTGTGGCTGCACATCATGGATGGACTCTATTCCAACTTGATGTTAATTCTGCTTTTCTGAATGGTGAACTTGATGAGGAGATCTTTGTTGAACAACCAGAAGGATTTATAGTGGCTGGGAAAGAACAAATGGTGTACAAACTGAAGAAAGCTCTCTATGGCCTAAAGCAGGCACCTAGAGCTTGGTATTCAAAGATTGATGCTTATTTTTTGAGTGTAGGCTATAACAGGAGTGTCAATGAGCCCACTTTATATTTCAAGAAGGTTGAAACTGATGTTGTGTATGTGTGCCTATATGTTGATGACATAGTGTACACAAGTTCAAATGTTAAACTTGCTCATGAGTTTAAGAAGAATATGAAGGCTTAGTTTGACATGACAGACTTGGGGCAGCTGTCATACTTTCTTGGGTTGGAAATAAAGCAAACTGATCAAGGAGTGTTTGTTGGGCAGGAAAGGTATGCAACTAATCTCATTAAAAAGTTTGGTTTGTTCAACAGTGAAAGTGTTCCTACTCCTATGAACACAAGTGAAAAGCATCAGTCTATGGATGGGTCAGATTATGTTGATGGCACCTACTATAGAAGTCTAGTAGGTGGTCTAATATATTTGACCCACTCAAGGCCAGATATAGCTTTTGCAGTTGGGGTAATGTCCAGATTTATGCAACAGCCTACTAAAACACACTTAGGGGCTGCTAAAAGAATCTTGAAGTATGTGTTGGGTACAGTTGATTATGGATTGTTGTATGAGAAAGCAAAGAAAGGAATGGATGTGGTCCTAGTTGGGTACACTGATAGTGACTGGGCAAACTCAGTAGACGACAGAAAAAGTGTTTCTACACACACTTTCTCTATTGGGAGTAGCATGATCACATGGAGTTCCAAAAAGCAGCATGTGGTGGCACTTTCTAGTTCTGAAGCTGAATACATATCAGCAATTGATGCAACATGCCAGGGGATATGGTTAAGAAGAGTCCTGGAGGATCTTGATCTGGGTCAACAGAATGCAACAGTCATCTTTTGTGATAATAGCTCAGCTATATGTTTGTCAAAGAACCCTGTTCAACATAGCAGTCTACTTAAAGGGTCTAGAGTCATAGCTTTGTATTCATTCACTTTAAGCATTATTCACAATTACTAAATAAAGCATTCAACTCTTTTCATATTGTTGTTAATTTACTGCTTTTATACCATCACTCCCTAGCCGGAGTCGGGAGTACTCAGGAAGTTCTTAGCCTAGTCAGATAGTACCCGGGGAGTACTCAGGCCTCGGCAACCTACCTTGTAGCGATTACTCGGGGAGTACTCGGCCTCCGAGACCTTGTTTTACAACGTTGACCAAACCTCCTAGAACCATCTGGCGTTAGGGAAACTAAAGCATTTTTCTTATTTTTACAATATTTTAATTTTAGGTTTTTTTTAATTAGTGTTATTATTTCTATTTCGTCTTCATTTCCATTTAACTTTCATTCAAAATTGGTTTGTCTCGCCGCTTAGTACGGGTTTGATAGGACTAATCCTAATACAATTCGTAGAGATTTATCATTATCTTTTCGTAGAGGTTTATCGTTATCGTATTTAGTATTTGAATTTAGTTTTGAGTCGGTTTAGGAGTCATGGTAGAAATAAAATTGAAAGGCTTGCATGCCAAGTAATATTAGTTATAAATAGAGGTGTCTAAAGTTGCAATTGCATGTCTAAGTCTTTATTTGCTTTCAAGTTAATAAAACAGAAAAGAGTCGTGGGTCAGTCACCCCACAAAATCCTGTGTTTGTTTCTTTAGTTTCATGCTTTAGTTATCAATTGTTCACAACAATTGGTATCAGAGCAAGGTTCGTTTGTGACCGTGTTTCATAGGTTCGGTTGGGGAGAATAACTAATCGAAGAATCGCCAGAGCCGGAGGAAACCTAGTGAGTAGGAAACCTAACTTCTGGGACAGTCGAAACACCAGTGGTCGAAGAATTGAAGCATGGCAGAAGGACAAGTCGGAAACGCAGGACAGCCGGTAATTCTACCTCAGAGGGAACCTACTTCTTCTTCTCTGCAATGTCCAAAGCTTACAAAATCCAACTACAATACATGGGTCGTCATCATGGAGTCCATACTCGATGCTCAAGGCTTACGGGAAGCGGTCGATCCCGTAGTTGGAGCGGCTGTGGACGAGAAGAAGAACAAGATGGCGAGGGCCATCATCTATCAGGCATTGCCTGAAAACATTCTCTTGCAGGTTGCGAAGAGTCGGAATGCAAAAGATATATGGGAATCGTTGCGGGTACGGTTTCTTGGGGCTGATAGAGTGCAACAAGCAAGGGTGATAACCCTTAAAAGAGAGATGAATCAGTTAACAATGGGAGACGATGAAACGGTTGAAGATTTTGTAGGCAAGTTGTCTGAATATGTCACTAAGTTAAACAGCATGGGAGTTGATATTGATGAATGTGATGTTGTAAAGAAGCTATTGGATAGCATGCCTGACCGTTTTCTCGCCATTGTAGCACCTATCGAACAATTTGCAGATTTAGACGACATGTCACTTGAAGAGTGCATAGGTCGACTAAAAGCATTTGAAGAACGCATAAGGGGCAGAGAAGCTTCTGTTGAAAAACAAGCAAAACTATTGTACTCCAAGACCGAGTCCAGCAAAGAAGATAACCAAGATCGCAAGAATGTCGGCAAAGGTCGCGGTGGTAATATCAATGATAGTCGAGGCCGAGGTAGAGGCCGAGGACGAGGTGGTGGTCGTGGGAGAGGCCGCAACAACCACCAAAATAACTATAATAATAATAGAGGCAATAACAGAGATAAATCGCAGCCGTGCGACAAAAGCAGAGTTCGGTGCTATAACTGTGATGAGCACGGGCACTTTGCGTGGGAGTGCACCAAGCCTCAAGAAACTGAAGCTAACTTGAATGAAACAGTGGATACGGGTCCAGCTTTAATGATGGCAGTAGTTGAAAGCCATGAAGAAGAGATTTTACTAAATGAAGAAAAGGTCAACCCCAAGCTCTATGCAACCGGTTCGAGTGATGGCTCGATTTGGTATATGGACAATGGAGCTTCGAACCACATGACGGGAAGAAAGAATTTCTTTACCGAACTTGATCTTCATATTCACGGGTGGGTGAAGTTTGGAGATGGTTCTAGAGTAAAAATTGAAGGAAAAGGATCGGTGATCTTTAATTGTAAGAACGGGGAGCAACGGGTAATGACGGATGTCTATTATATACCTGACCTATGTAGTAATATCATTAGCTTGGGACAACTGACAGAGAATGGGAGCAAGATTTGGATGGCTCATAACCACTTGTGGTTATATGAAGAAGATGGTCAACTGTTAATGAAGGTTCCAAGAAGTGTAAATCGTCTCTACAAGATTTCCTTACAAACGGGATCCCCGGTGTGTCTTCTTAGCTCCATGAGTGACCAAGCATGGCTTTGGCATGCTAGGCTTGGTCATATAAACTTTAAAGCGTTGAAACAGATGAGAAAGTTGAAGATGGCAAAGGGAATTCCACATGTGTCTCATACTACACAAGTATGTGATGCATGTTTACTCGGCAAGCAAAGTCGACAACCATTCCCCAAACAATCTTCATACAGGGCTAGAAGGCCTCTAGAGCTGATTCACACAGATTTGTGTGGACCGATAACACCTCATACACCAGGTGGTAATCCATATTTTATACTGTTCGTTGATGATTATAGTAGATATATGTGGATTTATCTAATAAAAAATAAGAGTGATGCTCTCGAAGTGTTTAAAAAATTTAAGCAAGAAGTAGAACTTGGGCACTCGTTGAATATTAAATCTCTTAGAAGTGATCGTGGTGGTGAATTCTTAAACAAGTTATTTGCAAAGTTTTGTGATGAAACGGGAATAAAAAGAATGTTCTCGGCACACTACACGCCACAACAAAATGGCGTAGTTGAAAGACGCAACAGATCAATCTTAAACACCACGAGAAGTATGATGAAGGCTATGAAGGTTCCACGAAACTTATGGGGTGAAGGAGTAAGACACGCGGTGTACTTACTGAATCGGTTGACTACTAAAGCTCTAAAAGGAGTCACACCGTATGAGGCGTTAAAAGGATTCAAGCCAAACTTAAAACATCTACGGGTTTTCGGATGTCAGTCCCACATGAAGACACCTCCTTTTAATTTGCAAAAACTTGATGATCGTAGTGTACCAGTGGCATATCTTGGCACTGAACCTGGAACGAAAGCCTATCGACTTTATGATCCAGAAAATAATCGAGTTTATGTGAGCAGAGATGTGATTTTTGAAGAAACAAAGCAAATGGGCTGGTCAACCTATCTTGAAGGTTATGGTTCACAAAGTGGGGGTGATTGGGTTGAATTCCTTGTTGAGAGTGACTGGACCAGTCATCAAAACACAACTGAAACATCAGGCCCAAGTCGGATGGTGTCAGACCCAAATCAAGAGCAAGATACTACTTCAGGCCATGAAGAGTCCGATCCAGAGGATGTTGCTAATGTTGGGCAGTTCGAGGAACCCGGTGAGAGGAATTTGGATGAGAATATTGCTGGTGTGCGCAGGTCCACGAGGCAAACAAACATGCCACAGAGATTTGAAGATTATGTGTTACTGAATGAAGCTGAATGCCTATTACTAGATGATGAGCCTGCTAATTATAAAGAAGCTAAAGGTGATACTAACTGGGAAAAAGCAATGCAAATCGAATTGGAAGCGATTGAAAGAAATAAAACTTGGGAGCTCACCAAGTTACCGAATGGACATAAAGCAATCGGCTTGAAGTGGATCTATAAAATAAAGCGAGATGCAAATGGGAAGCACGCTTGGTCGCGAAAGGGTACATACAACAACATGGTGTTGATTTTGACGAGGTCTTCGCCCCGGTAGCGAGAATTGAGACTATCAGACTGTTATTATCTTTGGCAGCAAAACGGGCGTGGAGTGTACACCACTTAGACGTTAAGTCGGCTTTCCTTAATGGCGACTTGAAAGAGGAAGTGTACGTGCAACAACCGGAGGGATATGTTGCTCAAGGGAAGGAACAAATGGTGTACCGTTTGAGAAAGGCATTGTACGGGCTACGACAAGCACCTCGTGCTTGGAATGAAAAACTCAATGAAACCTTAAAGCGCCTCGGTTTCACACGCTGCCAAAGGGAGCAGGCTGTTTATAAACGGGTCATAGGAAAGTCACTAACCATTGTTGGAGTATATGTCGATGATTTAATTGTCACCGGGACGAGCCTAGATGATATAAATAGGTTCAAGTCTCAAATGAAATCTGAATTTGACATGAGTGATCTGGGACCATTATCATACTACCTAGGAATTTAAGTTGCTCAACAGAATGGTGAAATTACTTTGAAACAAAGTAACTATGCCATGAAGATTTTAAAAAGTGCAGGCATGGCAGATTGTAATTCTTCAAGGTATCCAATGGAGCCAAGACTCCAAGTGAACAAAGATGAAAAAGGTGAAGCTGTGGACGCAACGGAATATCGTCGTCTAATAGGTAGTCTGAGATACCTATTACACACTAGACCCGATTTGAGCTACTCGGTCGGTGTCATAAGTAGGTTCATGCAGGAGCCCAAGCAAAGCCATTTGGCATTGGTAAAACACATACTAAGGTACCTAAAAGGAAGTGTGAACATGGGGTTAAAATATGATCAGCATGGTAATAGTGAACTTATTGGGTATAGTGACAGTAGCCATGCTACTGACCAAAGTGATGGGAAAAGTACTACCGGGATGGCGTTTTTCTATGGGAATGCTATAGTTTCATGGAACTCACAAAAACAAAAAAACGGTAGCGTTGTCGTCTTGTGAGTCAGAGTTCATGGCTGCAGCAGCCACGGCTTGCCAGGCGATATGGTTAAAAGGATTGCTTAGTGAATTAACGGGTGACGAAGAGAAGACAGTATTGCTTCGGGTCGATAACAAGTCATCCATTGCATTAATGAAAAATCCTGTTTTCCACGGGCGTAGCAAACATATAAATACTCGTTATCATTTTATTCGAGAAAGTGTCGAAAGAGGAGAAGTACAAGTGGAGCATATTAGTGGTGAAGAGCAAAGAGCCGATCCATTGACGAAAGCGTTGCCAAGAATCAAGTTTGAAGAAATGCGAGAGTTACTTGGTTTGACTGATTTGGGAAGCACGAATTAGGATTAGGGGGGTGAATGATAGGACTAATCCTAATACAATTCGTAGAGATTTATCATTATCTTTTCGTAGAGGTTTATCGTTATCGTATTTAGTATTTGAATTTAGTTTTGAGTCGGTTTAGGAGTCATGGTAGAAATAAAATTGAAAGGCTTGCATGCCAAGTAATATTAGTTATAAATAGAGGTGTCTAAAGTTGCAATTGCATGTCTAAGTCTTTATTTGCTTTCAAGTTAATAAAACAGAAAGAGTCGTGGGTCAGTCACCCCACAAAATCCTGTGTTTGTTTCTTTAGTTTCATGCTTTAGTTATCAATTGTTCACAACAGGGTTCACTTCTAGTAAACTTTCAGTGAACAAAGTCTTAAGTATTACGTTTTTTAACCGATTGAAATCTTTTAATACTTGACCATTTGACGTAGGCCATGTTAAAAGTTTAGAAGTATTGTTTAAAACAATTCATAGAAAATTATATATCCATCAATTAAATAATATTTATGATCAAAAGAACTTAACAGTCATACAGTATTAAATATAAATTAAATCTTATAAATATTTGGATTAATTTCTTTTAATTTTATTAAGTAGTTATAAAGTACTATGACCTTTGAGAGTATAACCTCATTGCATTAGCATACTTTGCAGCAGCCATGGTTGATCCTCAAAAGCATTTCTTCAAGTTCATTCCATCAGGCTTGAAGTTTAACCTTGTAAGCTTTAATTTCTATGCATCACAATATTATTTCATTTACTTGCCATCAAATGCATCTAATGTTCACCGTCTAGCATGTACGGTTCAAACTCTATTATCATTGATAATTGGCATTGTCCAATATTACGTCAACGCGTGGTATAATAATGTTAGGTAATCTGGACACAAAAGTGAATCACACTTACTTTGATAAATGTTTAAGAGATTCGCAAGCATTCAATCCCAAAGTTATCAAATCCAACTTGAAAAACAAAATGAGTAGAGAAAATAGTTATAATACTAATGCATACGTACTTTACCAATATATGACTTAATTTACAGTCGATTCCAAAATCTTTTCTGACGAAGTTGGATGGATGGAGAGGCAAGAAAGCAATACTGAGACGAGGGAGTCACGAATGGCCGGTGCACATAGACGACGAAGGGGTTTTTGGTGACGGTTGGAAGAAGTTTGTGTTAGAAAATGGAGTGGAAGACTTTGACATTATAGTGTTCAAACATCAAGGAAACATGGTGTTTGACTTTTTTGTGTTTGACCCATCAGGATGTGAAAGACAACATCCATATTTACCTGACCATGTAGAAGTCTCTCCCCCAGAATCTGATTCACTTCACATACATGGTACGTAATCTCACTTCACGTCACGTCACACACATTCTTGTAACTTTGTTTTGTTTCCTCATGAATTTTTAATTACATACCCGATTCCAAACGAAAACTTGTTGTTTGACGTTAATTAATTTTGGTTTAATATATATATGCTGATTAGAGAGGTCGAAGATGCTCAGTAAACGTAAGAGGACTGGCAACTCGCCTCATGGCACAGATGAAGTCCGACTCGACGGTCATCGTATTATCTTTTTAACTTGTTCCTGAATGATTTAAGCAAACGTGACAGATAATTAATTAAGTCTTTAACTAATGCAATTTTTTATGTTTACACCTGAACTTTATTATTGATCAGATATAGAAAAGAAGCCCATCCATACCCATATGCAACTAAAGAAGGATAGTACTAGTTCCGCAATACAGAGGTCAACTCCTTACTTTATCTCTACTATGAAACCATATAGCTTCAAGAGGTCATGTTTGGTAACTTCTATATCTTTGGGTAAAACCAAATAAATAGCTGCTTATTATAATATCATTTTAGTCATTTACCTATGCTAGCTGTTGATTGTAGTATCTTCCGGCTGAATTTTCAATACAAAATGACTTAACAACGGGAGAAGTCATTATTAGAGATGACAAAGGTAGACCATGGAAAGTTCAGCTCAACAAACAGCTATGTGACAACCGATTATGTCTTGGATGTGGTCTTAGAGATTTTCTGGTTGCGAATGGATTTTCCGAAGGTGATAAATACAAGTTTGAGCTCATTGAGAACGACAAGGACAAGCCTCCCGTTGTGAAATTTTCATGTAAGTCATTATATGTCTTATTAGATCGTTTTAGTTGTTTTCTTTATACATCTTTCACCAATCCCATCTTTCAAATTGTGTTATTCACATTTTTTATCGTACACCCTCTGTTTAATTTTTTTAATACATATAAATATTTATTAATATATATATGCAGCTATTTACTAATTAAAATATAACTCATAGTCTAACAATTAGTGTTGTTTAATTTGTATGTTTACACGTAATTTTATCATTCAGATCTAGGAAACAAGCCTGTCACCAACAATACTCAAGTAAACAAGGAGACTAGTTTGACCATAAAGAAGGTGACCGATTCGGGTCTAGGAAATCATCGTTGCTTTATTTCAACTATGAAGCCTTCTTTGAGAAGGTCGGGTCTGGTAACTTCTTATAAACCCTGGCCAAACTTAATTTATGGTAAATGAAAATTATTTCATTAACTCGTCATAAATTTTCTCATTTGTAGTATCTCCCCGTTGAGTTTTGGACATCGAATGGTTTAAAAGTAGGAGAAATGATTCTTCGAGACGATAAAGGTAGATCCTGGACAGTCGAGCTAAACAAACACGGTAAAAATCGGTTATATATTGGGCGTGGTTTTAAAGATTTCTGGGTTGCAAGTGGACTAAAGGAAGGTAATGCGTACAAGTTTGAGCTAGCTGAGAACGAGGAGGACAAGCCTCCCGTTGTGAACTTTTCGTGTAAGCTATAAATATATTTTCTGTCTTTGATCGTTTTAGTTGTTTATGTCTTCGAATTTAATCCAACCTATGTTAGAAATCCTTTTCGTGTACGCTATTATACTATCAATGTTAAGCTATTCCATTCTTTAGATCAAGGAAAGAGAGCAGTTAAGAATGATATTCGGTTGCATGAGACTAGTTCATCCATAAAGAAGGTGATTGGTTCAAATCTGGTTCAGAAGGAGAAGTGCAAGCCGCCCATCATGAAAGGTGATTGGTTCGAATCCGGTTTTAAACAATTGCTTGCTCCCAACATGCAAAAGTTAAGCTCGTTTTAAGTTGAGTTTTTCTAGCCAATTCGCCACTAGACATTAACTGTTGTGCAACAAATAGAAGGTTTGTAGCATAGCGGTATCATGGAGTGTAATAAAGGTGTATCTCCTCAGGTGGTAGAGGATTCTTGTCTCATGGTGTAAATCAGGAGTAGGTTTAGTGGATGTACGGGTTAGGTGTTTTTAAAATAAATACTATATATATATATTTTGCTACTAAACATCATGAATAGGATTGGTTCGACTCCTGTTAAACAAAGGTCTATTGGCTCTAAACTAGTCAAAAGTTAAGCCTCCATCTAGTTTATATATCACTTGACACTAATTAACTATATATTTTCTTAGTTATTTTAGATTATAGATGTGAAATATGTATGTTCAGAGTTTTTATTTGGATATGAGCTAGATCCACTCTTATGCACTAACAAGTATACGTGATCAAGATTACATATTGATGTGTTGCAGTGGATGTAAATGCAACTACATCGGAAATAGAAGACCGCCCATGCTTCATCGGTGAAGTGAAATCCTACTACATAGAACAGTCTATGCTGGTAATTTGTTACATTTAATTACTTGTCATTATAAGATAAAAGCTCAATGTGCAATAGTCTTAAGTTGTCACATAATCCTGAAATGTATCTCAAATTACAAACTATGGTGAATGTAGTATTTTCCAAGCAAATTTGCAGTGAAGAATGGACTGTTGAACAAGCAAGAAATGATTCTAAAAAATGAAGATGAGAGGTCTTGGACAGTGGGTATAAAACACACTGGGAACTACTGTTACATAAAACGAGGAATGAAAGACTTTTATGTTGCCAATGGTTTGAAGGAAGGGAATCTTTTCAAACTTGAGCTCATCAACAACGGTGAAATACCTGTCGCAAACATATACGTTGTTCATTAGTGACAACAAAGCTTGCATCTCCTGTTGGCTAAAAGTGTGTCGGTTTGTAACTTATTTTGACAAAACATATGTGAACCACGTCTAACTTTTGTAAAACACTCAAAACTTTTGTGGTAAAAGTACCAACTGATTAATGCATCGTGATAGATCAAACATAAAGATGGAGACAATGGTAATTTGGTAATCATATTATATGGTACGTAGCCGCTCTGGTCATTCTTTCGATCACTTTCCCCTACTTTCCCAAACAACGATCCCCAAACCCTTTCATTAATAACAATAGAAAATGGTGTCATGATTTAATTTACCTTATTAAGGGACCGATTTTTTTAACCTAAAAATATTAGGTAAAGACCAAACAATATATAATAGTAAACCAGTTACAATTGTTTACATGCATCACTAAAACTACAAATTTTTAAAATTGATGTCATGATTTAATTTACCTTATTAAGGGACCGATTCTTTTTAAATACATTTTATTGCATGTTAGATCTTTAACTAAAAACATTACTTTATTCATGGGTAGATTCATTGGACGCGGATCAAGCGAACTACGTTTGAATAGGGTTAGGCTAAATGCACTCCCCCCATTTACTTTTTACACCCCTTTCTAAAAAAATCACACAAAATACTTGCATATTCAACCCCTTGAAAATTCATGAAGTTTAATACCAAATAATATTATCAGTTTATTCAACCATCCTAGATACAGTCGATTCCAAAATCTTTTCTGACGAAGTTGGATGGATGGAGAGGCAAGAAAGCAATACTGAGACGAGGGAGTCACAAATGGCCTGTGCACATAGACGACGAAGGGTTTTTTGGTGACGGTTGGAAGAAGTTTGTGATAGAAAATGGAGTGGAAGACTTTGACATTATTGTGTTCAAACATCAAGGAAACATGGTATTTGACATTTTTGCGTTTGACTCATCTACGTGTGAACGACAGTATCCAAATTTGCCTGACGATGTAGAAGTCTTTCTCCCAGAATCTGATTCACATAGTAAGCTCTTCGATCTCTTGTTTATTTCTTGTATCTTTGTTGTAAATGAATTATTACCATATCATCCAAAAAAAAAACTTGTCCTTAAAATGTTGTGTTTTTTCATTTGTTGATTAGAGAGGTCGAAGATGCTCAATAAGCGCAAGAGGGCTGACTGTTCATCTCAAAGCAAAGATGATGATAGTCAACTTGATGACAATCATTGTTTTGTGACCATAATGAGGCCTTACAATATCCAAACCTCAAGAGTGGTAAGATCATTTTAGGTCAAACACACAATATATCTCTTTTATGTAAAAAGATATATGGGGGTAAAACTTCTCATCCGAAACAAAACAAAAATTTGTCACAAACATTTTGACACAGTTCCGATGCATTTTCGGTAGCTAATTTAAAAAACCGTAGTTTTTTTGACATGCACTGCCACAAAACTTTTGTGTTGTGGTATATCATTTATATATTTATGGTATTGTATTTGTATTTGAATTTGTGTGAAACGAGTTTCGGGATTGTATTTGGTTTTTTTTTTTGCAATAAAAAAACTGAATTTCTACGCGCAGTGTTCTACGTACTTCCTACGATAATATGTGTAACAAACTTCTTTTTCCTTGTGTTGCTGGTTATGAACAAATGTACGTGGTTATATATATGCATGTGTTGCAGAATGTTCCAATGAAACTTGCTAGATCAAACGGATTAATATCCAAAACAAGGCATATACAAATGGCTATAGTTGACGAGGCAAAGAGGACTTGGCCAGCCACACTCGATAACAAGCCGAGGCAAATTCACATAACTGGTTGGCGTAAACTAATGCTAGAACATGACTTGAAAGTTGGAGACACTTGTAGGTTTGAGCTAGTAAGAGCCGGAGAAGTGCCCGTCTTCAATTTCTATAGTACGTATTTCCCCAACTTTTTCTCTTGCTATGCATAGCAAAAAAAATCGTTCACAATATACAAATTTTATCTACAAACAATAAGTCCATCAAAAATGTTATTTTGTATGTTTATGCCTAATTTCTTTTGTTCACACGGTTACAAATTTATCTACAAACGTGACCTTAAGTCCATCAAAATTTATATATCCCTTTATATAATATTGTATGTCAATACTTTGACTTTTTTGTTCACAATATTATACATATTTTATCTACAATTAAACGTGACCTAATTAAGTCCATATATAGAAATGCTATTTTGTATGTTTATACGTTAACTATAATTATTCAGATCTTGAACGAAACCTATGATCAACAACCAAACTCAAGTAAGTAAGGAAACTGATTCCAGTACAGCAAAGGAGACTGCAGGCTCAACCCGTTACTTTATTTGTACTCTAAAGGCATATAGCAGGGAAAGGTCATCGCTGGTAACTTCTAACACCCATAAATCTTTTGGTAAAATGAAAATAACGAGCTAGCTTAATTGTATGCATCATCTAATATGCTTAATTATATTGGGTGTCTTTGTAGTATCTTCCGCTTGAATTTTCAAGAGCAAATGATTTAAGAATTGGAAAAATGATTCTTTTAGACGATAAAGGTAGATCTTGGAAAGTTAAGCTTAACAAAGGCGGTAAAAAACCGATTTTACCTTGGACGTGGTTTTAGGGATTTTTGGGTTGCGAACGGACTAATGGAAGGTGATGTCTACAAGTTTGAGCTAGCTAAGAACCAGAAGGACGAGCCACACATTGCCAACTTTTCATGTAAGCAATTGTAATTTTCTTTATCAATTATCATTTCAGTTGTTTATGTCTTCGAATTTGATCCAACTTATGTTAGAAATCCATTTCTTTGTGAACTTTCGTGTAAACTATTATAATTTGATCAATGTTAAGTTATTATATTCTTTATAGATCTAGGTAAGAAACCGGTCAAGAACCATATTCAAGAGACTACTACTTCATCGATAAAGAAGGCGATTGGTTCAACTTTGCTTAAGAAGAGAAATGCAAGCTCCCATCATGAAAGGTGATTACTTCCATTTCTGATTATAAAATAATCTGCAATTAAGCTCCTAATGAATCAAAAGTTAAGCTCTTTTTAAGTTTGAGTAGACATTAACTACTATAACAAAAGTTTGTATAAAGCGCGTCCAAATTTTCAAGCCTCGTCTTTTGTAACAATAGTTCCCAACTAATATATAAGTTAGCCAGTAGACATTAACTGCCATTAACCAAAGGGCTTGACGCATAACGGAATCACGGAGTGTAGTAAATGTGTTTCTCCCCAATTCACCAGGGTTCTAGTCTCATGGTGTAGATTTAGGAATAGGTTTTATGGGTGTATCGGTTAAATGTTTTTAAATAAAAACTATTTTTCCACTAGACATTGTGAAAGGGATTGGTTCGACTCTGGTTAAACAAAGGTGTGCTAGCTCCCAACTATCAAAAGTGTTAAGCTTCCATTTAGTTTATCATTGGACACCAATCTACTATTTTGTTAGTTTTGTTGTTTCAAATTATAAATCTAAAACATATATATGGGTATGAGCTTGGCCAATGGCGGAGCTTGAACTTATAGATAGTGGGGGCGAAACTCAGTATATTCAATTTTTTTGGACGAAAAAAGGGAAATTTACACTTTAGAGCCAAAAATCAGTAGGATTCCAATCCCTACCGTGGCCCTACATAAGTTTCGCCCCTGGCTAGAGCCATTCATATGCACTAGCAAGTATACGTGGCTTAAATTACATATTGATTTGTCACAATGAATGCAGACTCAGGTCCATCTGGAATAGAAGACCGCCAATACTACATTGGGGTAGTGAAGTCTTACTACATAGAACAATCGATGCTGGTAATTCGTAACATTGAATTAGTTGTCATTATAAGTTAAAAGCCCAATGTGCAATAATCTTAACTTGTGCACAATTCTGAAATATATCTCAAACAAATGTGGTGAATGTAGTACTTGCCAAGTAACTTTGTAGTGGAGAATGGATTACTCAACAAAAAGAAAATGATTCTCAAAAACGAAGATGAGAGGTCATGGAATGTGGGTATAAAGCACGTGGCAACTGTTGTCACATAAGACGAGGATTGAAAGAATTTTATGGTGCAAATGGCTTGAAGAAAGGGGATCATTTCAAATTTGAACTCATTAGCAATGGTGAAATACCTGTCGCAAACTTTTACGTGCAATAGGTCCATTAATTACAACTGACCAAGCTTACCTTTCTTGTTGGCTAAAAGTACGTCGGCTTGTAGTACTTATTTTGACAAAACGTTTATGTTAAGCCACATCTAACTTTTGTAAAACACCTAAAATTACGTTTGTGGTAGCCATACCACCACCTTATCCCATCAGCAAAACCAATATTGTTTACCACCAGTACTAGTAGCCGCTCGGGTAGTTTTATCATCTTACATACCTTCACTGACAACTATATCCAAACCCTTTCAGTATATAGTGATAGAGAATAGCATGCTTTATTATGATGTTGTGTTAGAAGTTTTTTAAATGAAGGAGATTATGAGAAGTTAATTAACATGTAAGGTAAGACCAAACAAATACAATTATTTTCCTTTAAAGTATTTAAATTAATGTCATAATTCAATTTCACTTATTAATTGACGGATTCATATATATATATATATATATATATATATATATATATGGTATGGATATTTTGGAAATCCATTTTTATAGTGAAAACTTAAAAAACTTGACTTCCAAAGCTTTTTTTATGAAAATTTTAGGGCATATAATATACTCTAAAACGTTTTTTTTTAAATAAATAAGTTTTTGTGATGCATAGTAATAAATTATTGTTTTTCAGTGACGATCGGTTAGACTTGGTAACAGACATGTAATATCTCTTAAAATAGAATTCACAAACTAAATTAGTCAACAAAGATTTGGTATTATATACAAACGTGACTGTGTTTTTTATGCTTTGGTGTAAAATCATAAACATATTGCTATATGGTAAGTATATAAAAACACTGTTGTATCATAAAACACAAAAGGCTAAAGAAAACACTGCTGTATCGTAAAAACACTATACTATGCTGCTGTAAAATCACAAAAAACATAAAAACATTGCTGTATCGTAAAACGCTATACTACATTAAAAAACGATGATATGTATCTGAATACAAAAAATAAAACACAGTATGAACAGTTTTGAAAAAAAAATATAAAACACATTAATATGAATTGATTCGGATAAAACACAACAATATGATATTTGAGTGATCGATGTAATTGAATATGAGTTAGAATTCATGAATACTGATTCTTTATAAAAGCTTCGGTAAAAATGGTTTATAATCAAAACAAAAATCCATATTATTGCTCATAATTAAGAATGTAATTAATTAGATATATATCTACTAAAAATAAGATTATCAATACAAATTACAATGATGCCCTTTTAATTAAAAAATAGGTT